>VHZZ01001097.1:70713-82067 GCA_009801015.1 Silene noctiflora | reverse complement strand
AATCATTACCGATGAATGATGACCAGTTGACTTTATAGAAGAATCATCCCTTGCGTATTCTTATATTGAGTTTATAATGACGATATTAAAATCACCATCGTGATCGCACTATTGTTGAGGACACTCACTCCAACAGAATGCTGGTAATATTATAAGTTATACGCAATCATTTCCTTAAAAGAACTTAAGGTGTTATTGGTTTACCTAAGGGAAAGTAGGTAAATAACTTCCTCCATTTTAGAAAAATTGAATTCATAGAAAATTCTATTTCCCATATTTTGTTGTGTCAGACAAATAAAACACTCCAATTATACTTTCAATAAAATAAAATTCATTAATGTTTGAAACATCTCATTTGATTAGCCGAAGCAATAATACAATCATTATACTAATCGCTGATTTGTGAAAAGGAAACTCGGACAACACAACTCTTGAAAAAGAAACCCAACATCTCGAAATCAAACAAAAGTTCAGAGCATTGTGATCGATATGAATTGAGTAAGCTTAAGCATCTTGAAAAAAGGGTCCCTAAGCTTGGTACAACATACGTACAAAAAAGAGACCAAAACAAAGAGAACATAAGTGACTGTAATGTGAAAGCAAGGAATAAGAATATATCCCTAATAATACACAACAATTCATAACTACAACTACAAGTAATCTTAAATGGGTTTTGCATATCCTTAATGTTAATTGATTTGTGAGCATAGGTGATCTTCAACTGGTTTTTGATTCTGTTGTTTTTCTTTTCTTTTATTATAATCCGTACAAATTTAAGTTTCAACAAAAAGATCAACCGACGTTATAACGATAATATCAAAGCATTGTATCTATAAACATACACCGTTTTACATGGCCCTTAGTAACACAAGTCCGTCGTAATAATAAAAATGGCTCTGTACTACCCATTTCGTAGGATTAGGTCTTTTCAAGACACTAACCTGTATATAATTAAATTATTTGGGCTGCAACTGTAGACATTGATCATAACTTGATAAGGTAAATTTGTAAGCATGGTGGTAAACACAAAATGAGGGAGACAAAATGTTTGATATGCAAAGATAATGATGAAACAAGTACTGAAGTGATGATTTGTGAGCTAGCAGGTTTCTGTTGGTGGCGTGGTCCACATTTCATGATCTTGATCATCATCTCCATTGTCCACTGATAAAGTCCACGTATTGGGCCATACAACAGAAAAAAAATAATATACAGGTCAGCTACTTAATATTTCGTACACTTGTCTACCTCACCAACCTGTAAAACAAACTCCAATATGCTTCCTTCTTCTACGATATATCACTAGCCTCCACGGTATATGGATTATCTGGGTTGGGAGACCGAATAGGGAGGCTAATGGTGGGATCTGTTAGATTTAATCATCCGATTAATAGCTATAAACTTCATACTAAATTACTCGGTAAATACTAGATGCGGAAACGTACCTAATTACATGACGAAAGGTTGGGATGAACTGTCTGAAGGGAGGGTCTTCGGAATTAGGTCTTCTAGTAGACACACATACTTCAACAATCTCTCTACTGATGGGATGCGGGGGAATTAAGTTATTATGTGCTATCAGAGACCGTAACTCAAGTGACTTATATATAGTCTCCAACTCTAATGCGTTCATCATGCATTAGAAACCTAATGACTATCTACACTTAGATAATAGACTAAATCATACTTTTTTAAGACGCAAACAAGCCCGTATTTAATACACCATAGTGGATCACTTTATATTTGGACTTAACTTAATAGATAGCGCATAAATACAATTATTACCGAATTATAATTCTTACACTCTCCCACTTAGGCTAAATACATCCATATATGTGTGACACATGATAATTGTATTTACAATAACTTTATGAGCTAAAAAATGCTATCACATTCTAACCGTCTTAAGTAATTCGGTCCATCAATCATACCAACATAGGATCAAATTAAAGCGGCATTTGCTCCGGTTTGTCGTAGCAGGACCCTCAATGACATATGTCAATATAACCAACAACATGAATCGAGCACGGGAGTGCAGCGTGAAAATAGCACCCAAATGTGATCCAAATATGCATATTTTTAACTGGTCCACCTTAGTGAGACCAGCTAAAAAAATAAGACAGAGTGAAACCGAAAACCGAAATCCTTATTTCTGTAAAACTTAATAACCGTAATTTTTATTGTATCTAACATGACAAACTCCCACTTAACCTGAATTTCCTTATAACCAAAACACCCATTTGAGCAATGAGCTCATGAAAGACCGTGGGTAGTAATTCCTTAGTAAGCAGGTTCGCAAAATGGAGTTTGCATCAACATGTATAATAGACACATTTTCACTCTGAATTGTTCCTTAAACAATACATCACTTGTATTGTTATTAGAAACTGTAACAACTGTCACATTTATCATAAATTACCTTAGTGGTCTTTCAATACCGTACAAAATTTGCAGCATGTGATAAATGTTCATAATCAACTAGGAGTCGAAATGCCAAATGATATCAACCTGAATCGATCTCATATATAAAATGTTTTGTTCCAAATATAAATGACAAACGATATATTTTTTGCCCTTACTGGATTCAATATCCTAATTTGTTTCACCTTAATATTTGTCAAATAAACTTTAGAATGTACGCAATATCTGAACGCATACAAACCAAGTATATACCATATTACTTAAACATCACGTGAAATGTTTTCTGAAACATATGTCTTTAAGTATTACTGAATTTTCTTAATATTGCTGACATTTGAGACTAATTTGTCTCCTTTACTGAAGGGGTAGTAACTAGAACCATTTACTTACTCCCACTCAATCTTGAGTATCTACAAATCATCTACCACATTCATCTAATATCAAATAAGATGATAGTATTGTAGATTCGTAGTCTTTATGACGGAAAACCACTTGAGTTTTATTGGATGAATTCCCTTAATTTGCAGAAAATCTACTTTGAATCTATTGAGTCAAAGTTTTAGTTACTGCACTCAATATTTTCATCAATGTCACCATTGAGAAACATATCTTTAACACTCATCCAATGTAACTGAGAAACCGAATATGCGAAAATATCCTAATAGTCATTATTGACAAGATGAAATATACTGTCAAATTACCTTTTGAATCCTTCTTGGCAACAAATAAATATTTAAAACCAACATATTTCATAACTTTAGGTAATGGAACAATGTTCAAATATCATCATCCATCGAATGACTTATTTTCTTTACGACATCAATCCACTTATATAAGTTAGGACCTTCAATGGTTTGGCAAAAGGCGATTAAATCATCGTTAATTACCATTCCATTATCTAACTCTTATTACAACTTGTTAGTCGGTCATTACATTGCTGTCCCATTTTAGCTATATAGGAAAACAATGTAATTAATGTAGTTGTATTAATCTCTTATAAGTGGATCTTTTAATGAATTGATTCTTGGGATATTTGAGTTTGTTTTACCGAAATGATCTTATGATCCTATATAAGGAGACTTAACTATTTCAATTACCTTTTCTCCCATTCAAACTGAATATCCTCCACAACCCCCATAATTTAAGTCTTAAATAACTTGAATGTGAGATCATTACTTTATTGCCCTTAAGCCTTACGTAATATCCAACAAAATAGTCATTGACTTTCCTTAATCCAACTATTAACCTTATGGGTTTAAACCCCAACTTTAATTAGTTGGACATACCAGATGTGTACATTATGTACACTATGATTAAATAGTCAATGCTGTTGTTAGAACCTTATCCAAATATAGCTGCAATCTTAAGAACTAATTGCTAGAGTAATAGGAAAAAAGATTATGAACAATCACACTCCTTACCATGCCTTAAGATATTGTTTTCATCCATACTACACCATCCATATTAAGAATCCTCATATGGTGTAATATCAAATATATAAGATCGAACATCTTTAGAAATTCTCTAAAAATAACCTTGCCGTTATTATCCTTATGTGGATGAAAAACCAAATATACCCACTATACATGATTGGATACAAAGATTAACTTTAGACAAACCGAATGAGAAGCTTAACTTTACTGTCACACCAAGCGTTAAAAAATGTTACTAGATTTTCCTTATGTGTTAAAACTCTTTACAAACTAACATTAAAAAAGTTTAACCTTATGCTTGTAGTTATTTATTTGAGTTTGACTTTTGCAGCTTCTTAATTAACTGAATTATCTAAAACAATGCCCTTAAATATTTTCTTGATGTCACCTTAGATAATCACTAAACATGCATTTTGAATGTACTACACCTCAAATCACGTGAGTCCACGCGTTATTTTAATCCTTATGAATAACAATTATACATTCTCAAAACAATGTTAAGATTATCGCGACCGAAATAAGTTGTTTACATCCTCTTACCATTCATTCAATAAATGGTCTCATCCGAATTGAGAATGTAACCGAATATGACAGATATAATGAGCATAAAATTCAAATGAACGAACAAAACAATATCATTATATTTTGAATAAATTCAAACAGTTAAAGTGTTTTTGCGAAATTAATACTTAGATGAAACATAAATATTAACTTCTCAGTGACCCTACTCTTAAATAATTGTAATCAAATATTGACGATAAACTCACGTCGAATACTAAGCCTTCCTTTGGGCCGGCTCAATGTTCACAAGAAAATCAGAATAATTGTCACATATTAATTACCCAACGTGTATAAGCAATTCAGCCAAATAATAACCTTTCTTTGGGCGGACCATTATTCGCATGAACTAAACATACTAAACCTTAAAATTGAATTTATTCATCTTAATAGATTTATGGGCATAATTCTTATGTGTGTCATAAAATATAATGAAACTCCCTTAATTAACTGGATTTTCAGATTCAATATTGGCATCCCCATCATCATAAGATACCTAGCACAACATCTAACCTCATCTTTGGACAATGATTAGACTTGTAAGTGGTACTCTTGGCGTAGTAATCAAATATTAACAGTAAAATCATGTCAAATATCAAGCCTTCCTTTAGGCTGACTTGATACTCACATGAAACTGTGATTGAATTTCAGCCAAGTAATAACCTTCCTTGGGCTGAAAATTACTCGCATGAAATCCAATCACACACAATTGTCTTGGTATTTTAAATTATTCAATCTACACAATAGATGTCACTTTGGCGACTTATTGTTTCAATCAAATAATCAAAATATAAGACACCAAACACACACAATTGTCTTGGTAATGTGGTTATAAGATTGATTTTCTAGAGACGTTTGAGGAACTGTTTAGGATGACGTTGTTATTTGTGATTTGAGTGTGTGGCGTTTCCATGTTGCCTAGTTTCCCCTCCTATTTGACCATAAGCTTTATTGTTCATGTCCCTCTTACTCGTTTAATTATGTTTCTCCTTTGGTTTGAAGCTAGTGCCTTATAAAACTCTATGTTCTTTAACCTCCTTATCGTGGCTTTCTACCCCTCAAAGTCCGACGTAACCCTTTAATTTGTCGATTTTTGGATGCCATTATCATCATGCCTTGTAATTGTGTTGCTTAAGTTCTTTCCATTTTGTGCAACTTCTAACAAATTTGAGTTACCATATTGGGTTTATTGTTAAAATTTATGTTACTTTTTCAAAATTTGACTTATTTTTAAAAGTTTGAAAATGAAAGTTCTCTTTAAATTTGGAATGTTTTTAGAAAATCTGAAATGCGTTATCGCTTCTATTTGGTTTTAACGTTTGATTCGATGTTAGAACTCGTTATTGGAGACGTCTAATAACTTGTTCTATGCTTATCGGCGTATTATTTTGTCTTTGACCTTGTCTTTGACTTGAAATGTTAGCGTTCTTGTGTGCACAACAAGAGTTCTTTCGTTCAATGGAAGGAGACTTGCACTTTTGAAAACTCTTCTTAAAACTTTTTGAAAGAATTATAAGTTTTAAGATACCAAACCTTGTAAATTTTTTGGTTGTCAACTTTGAAAATATGACTTTATCCTTGCAACTTTTCGTTTTGTACTTTCAAGTTTCGAGGACGAAACTTTTTGAAGGTGGGGTGATTGTAACACCCGCAATTTTAACTTAATGAGTAATTTATTTAAAATCGCTAATTTAATAATACTCGATCCTTATTTGTATATTATTTATTTGACTTTACACTTTCAAAATCGTGATTTAGTCTTATAAAACCAATTTGGTTATATTTTAGTCCAAAAACCTCTTAAAAGTCATAGTATGTGTTATTTGAGTGCAAAATCTAGTCACAAATAAACCAAGTGCTTTTGTTATTGGGCCTAAACAAACCTATGACCTCCCTTAAGTGAACCAAAAACCCCTCTTTTAGGGTTTCATTTCATAATTTTAAGCAACACCACTTCATATTCTTCCTTGGAAAATATGAGATTTCCACCATTAAACCATAAAAAAACTCAAACCTTAAAACGAATGCCATTTCTTCGTTTCTCAATGGAATCCTATGATTTTTGAACCAATTTTCTCCTCTCCTTCTCCTCCTTTTTTCTATGTATTAAAAATCTCATCTTGATCTCTTTCTAAAAAACCCTTCTTTTACACATACTTTTGATGTAATCCTAAAAAACACATAATTTCTTTGATTCTAATCCAAATTCGACGACTCTTGCGCTCTCGTTCTTCTCTCTCCGTTTCTTTCATCTTGATATAAGTATATCTGACATTTATTTTTGTTTCGCAAAATCCCATCTTTTAAAGGTGATGTCCTTCTTATATTTTTGCCTTAATAAGTGTGTTTAGTAGAGAATGGACCTTGTGGAGGTGGGTACTTAGCCTTAAGACGAGATTTTGGAAGATTCGGGGTAACGGTGATAGGTTACTCAGTATTATATCAATTGTGTGTTTTGTTTGTGATAGATTAGTCTTTTAATTGATAAAGTTAGTAACTTTACTTTTAATATATGTTCTTTCTTGGATAATTATTGTTGGATATTGTCTAAAACTTGTATGAAGAGTTTTAAGCATGTTGTTACAATTATCTTCCATTGGGTGAAATTAAATGTTTACATGTGTTAATTAGTGAAATACGTCTCAAATATGCCTAGTTAACATGTTTTGGTTATGTTATAAGATAATTGGTTTGAAATATTGGAATTGGAACAATTGGGTGATGTTGGATGAGAAATAAATTGCTTGTTAGTTTTCGACTCAAGTTATATGAAATTACATGTTTTAAGTACATGTTATGTTAATTAATTAGAGGAAATTATGTTAGAAATATTAATGCTTTAAATGGGTAGGAAAGCATGTATAAAACCGTCTCGCTTGTGTATAAAATAGGTGGAACGAGCTTAGAACGATCCCTGACTCAATTAGGCTCGTCCCAACTCCCTCCCTCACGTATGGAAGCCGTCCCACCGGGACAAGTTCATCCATGACCGGGATGGAGTCCAACCCTGACCAAACCTTCACACTTACAGTCATCCCACCGGGACAAGATCCCGTACCGGCCGAGACACCCCTCATACTGGACCGGAAACAATTCCAGCCCCTCTGAAAATATGGCAGATGGATCGGCGTCAAAAAATTAAGTGGCTTAGCCACTTGGATCACTCGATTCAGAGTCAGTATGAGTAAATGGCTCCTGTTTTACCGTTTCAAGTTCTATAAATGTATACCTATTGTGTATGATGGTTATTTGTGCTTATTATTCGTATTATGACGCATGTTTTTCCTTTGTGACTCGTGCTATGCTTATAAATGGTTCGGGTTTTGGTTTGTTTATGTTTTGCCTGGTGTTTTCGTATTACTTAATTCATTTGTTATCGCTTCTTGTACATTAAGCTCAACTAACTTGTAAATATGAAATATGATGTTTATTCATGTTATAAAAGTATGAAATAATATTATATACTTCACATTTTAATTCTTACTATTCATTGTCGATTCTTTATCAATTGTCATAGGTGAAATGCTTCTCTTGGATAATTACTTGTGTTGAGCCGTTTTTTCATGGAAATGTTATTATGCTATTTATTGTAACATAGCTTTTTATGCATTGAATTTCATTCACTCACATGTCAAATTGCGTAGTAATACTTGTTTACCATCGTAGTAAATTGTTTATGCATCATTCACATGTTAAATGTCGGTGTTGGTTGTTTGGCTTGGATGTGACATTCTACATAGTGTGCTAACTAGACATTCCTTTTTAACTTTTCGTAAAATGCATGCGGTGCCCTTGAAGTTTGAAGTTTTGCCCGAAATACTCAATTTTTTTTATCCGAAACACTTTAAGAGGCCACAACTCATGTTTACAAGCTCGGAAAGTGATGATTTTTTTTCCACATTGATCATCTTTCTAAAAACTAATACTTGAAAAAAATTCGAGTTTGGAATCCGTGACCAAGAGATATGGTCACTGAATGTTTGCTCATTCAAAAAAACTTTGGCATACAATAACTCCTAGCAACGGGATCCAAATATGATAATTTTTTTTTCAAATCGTAGTTCTTGAAAAGATAAACGATTTGAGAAAAAAAATTATCACTTTTTGAACTCGTAAACACGAGTTATGGCCTCTTAAATTTTTTCGAATAAAAAAATTGGGTATTTCGGGCAAAACTTCAAAGTTCAGAGGCACTGCGTGCATTTTCCATTAACATTTTTAGACTTTTGGTTACGGTATGTGTTCCATATTTTCGATTAAGGGGTTACTCGACCTTTGGTTACGGTATGTGTGCCATGTTTCGAGTTGACCTATTACACCACCCTCCTTTCGGACCTTTGGTTACGATATGTGTGCCATGTTTCCGGATTGAGGTTACTCTTTCGCCTTTCTTCGGACCTTTGGTTACGGACTGTGTGCCATGTTTCCGATTAGGGGTTACTCGACCTTTGGTTATGGTATGTGTGCCATGTATCGAGTATTGGATGCAAAATGTTTATCGCATATCGAATCGGGAAACGTTCATCCCTAGAATCTGATCCAGGTTTAGACTAGGATCGTATTATTATCGTCGTCGTACCAGGAGGATAAAGTGTAGGTGGCTTTATCTTGTTAGTCATGCTTTATATGTATCCTACACTTCTTGAGTCGAGTCTTCATTCGGATGAATGGCCTAATTACCCCTTTTTATGTATGCATGATTAATACTCTTTCATGCTGTAACACCCGTAATTTACCAATTTCATATTTTAAGCTATTTTGATAATTAATTAGACTAAATATGATTTTAAAGATTATTTTTATAAAATATGAATTTTATGGTAATATATTTATATTAGTAATATTATGGTCCGTCTCGGGTGTATAGTAGCATTGAGACGTAATTTAGCTAAAACCGACTCAAATTGAGCATTTATGGGCCTAAGTCACTTATTGAGCCTATTTACTCCTACACTCCTTCATAAACCCTTATTTCTTCACCTTTCACCTTCATTTTCTCAGCAAACATAAACYCCTCAATCACCATTGTTGTCCTTCTTCCAAATATTCACAAAAATCCTCATAACTTCTTTGTTTCTAGTCCGTTTCGAGTGCCGTTTGCGCCGTTCTTCTTCTCTCATCGTCCCTCATCTTTCTAAGTAAGAAAATAATCGTCTCTAAGACGTCCGAAATTTTGTCCCGACCTAATAAGCTTCAAAATCCCTATCTAACCCGTTCTTTTGTTGTTTAGGTGAGAACCTTGACGACCCGGAGGTGGATACTTACCTTGTTGAAGACTCTTACGAGGATTGAAGAAGCTTTCAAGGTAACGGTGAAGGTTTAATCGAATTTACATCAATTATGTGTATACATGTGTGTTTATAGTCTTAGGGATGTTAAAGTTGATAAATTTCCATGCTTTATGATGTTTCAAGCTTGTTTATGGTTTCATATGTCAAATTCTTGTGAATTATGGATGGTTAGACGTGTTGATGGTTGGATTGTGTTAAAGATGACATTTTTAACATGTTTGATGTTATTTCTATCAAGAATTCATGAAAAATGAGTAAATGTAAACAATTGGTTGATAGATTGGTCACATGTTGGATGAAAGTTGTTTACAAGATGGGTTACGTGTTTTACGTGTTTTCCGACTCAAAGGAAAATGTAAATTTGGTGTTGGAAATCATGTTGTATGTTAAGTTGCTAAATTTCGTCAACAGGTGTCCCCAGCCGGTGCCGGTCTGCCAGCCCGCTGGGAACATTCTGTTTCAAAAATGTTCAATTTATTGGTTGGGTGTGTCCCAGCCGGTGGACCGGGTGCCGGTATAGTGACCGGCTGGGAGTGGTCTGTATGTTGGGTTTGAAATTTCAATTTCAAGGTATGCTCAGCCGATGGACCGGCGGCCGGTCCAGTGGCCGGCTGGGATTCGTATGAATATTTTGTTTGATTTTCAAATGTCAGGTGTACCCAGCCGGTGGACCGGCGGCTGGTCCAGTGGCCGGCTGGGGAGTTTCTGTTTCAAATTTGTAATTTCTGGTTGTGGGTGTGTTCCAAGCCGGTGGACCGGCGACCGGTCCACTACCGGCTGGGAGCCTTCTGTTATAATTTTTAGAAATTTGGTGTAAGCTGTTGACTGGGCCGGTTGGCCGGTAGCCGGTCGCATGGGCCGACTGGGAACACCCTGATTGGTTTTTCTTCATTGTTTCATTATATGTTTTTTATGCCTTGTTAAGATGAATTGTTTACACTTTATTCTCATGTTGTGTTACCAAATGAGTATGTGTATATTATTTGGCATGTGAATCGGTTGGGGTTTACCTTTCAGTTTGATTGTATCAAGTCTTGAATGTGAAGGATAATCCGTAAGTGAATCGGTTGGGGTTTACCATCCGGTTATGATTGAGCTACCTCTATGATTAGACTTCCACTTAGATCTTCCGTCCCGTTGGTGTTTACCGATTGGGGTACTTGATTATGTCGAGTCTTGGATGTGGAGGTTTATCCACATGTCGAATCGGTTGGGGTTTACCATCCGAGAGTCTGGATCCAGGTCTTAGGCTAAAATGTACCTAGCTAGTCGTTCTACCAAGGGTTGTATATGTCTAGTGGGTAATTGTCTTTCATGGAGTTGTGTAGTCATCGATCGTGCTTCTTTGAATTACGTACTTCGTTTCATTACTTGTTTGTCTTGTTCATAATCGTGATTTAGACATGCTTTAAGTTGGCCTCTGAGTCGGATTACTTTTATGTTTGGATGTTCAGTCTTGATCCTATTGGACACTAACGGTGAGATGCAAGCCGTTAGTTGCAATAGAATCCCTTGTCTATCACATCATTATCATATGCTTACATTTGTCACTCGTATGTTATCATTTATGGATTGTTGTATATCGTCTTGCGTTGATTGAATAAGTTTATGTTAAGAATGAAGTTAATGATCAAATATCTTGTATGCTTAC
>VHZZ01001097.1:53850-65404 GCA_009801015.1 Silene noctiflora | reverse complement strand
GTGTTTATAGTCTTAGGGATGTTAAAGTTGATAAATTTTCATGCTTTATGATGTTTCAAGCTTGTTTATGGTTTCATATGTCAAATTCTTGTGAACTATGGATGGTTAGACGTGTTGATGGTTGGATTGTGTTAAAGATGACATTTTTAACATGATTGATGTTATTTCTATCAAGAATTCATGAAAAACGAGTAAATGTAAACAATTGGTTGATAGATTGGCCACATGTTAGATGAATGTTGTTTACATGCTGTGTTACGTGTTTTCCGACTCAAAGGAAAATGTAAATTTGGTGTTGGAAATCATGTTGTATGTTAAGTTGTTAAATTTCGTCAACAGTTGTCCCCAGCCGGTGGACCGGCTGCCGGTTCGCAAGCCGGTTTGGAACATTCTGTTTCAAAAATGTTCAATTTTTTGGTTGGGTGTGTCCCAGCCGGTGGACCAGCTGCCGGTACAGTGACCGGTTGGGAGTGATCTGTTTGTTGGGTTTGAAATTTCAATTGCCAGGTATGCTCAGCGGGTGGACCGGCGACCGATCCAGTGGCCGGCCCCAGCCGGTGGACCGGTGGCCGGTCCAGTGGCCGGCCCCAGCCTGTGGACCGGTGGCCGGTCCAGTGGTCGGCTGGGGAGTTTCTGTTTCAAATTTGTGATTTCTGGTTGTGGGTGTGTTCCCAGCCGGTGGACCGGCGGCCGGTCCACTACCGGCTGGGATCCCTATGTTATAATTTTTGGAAATTTGGTGTAAGCTGTTGGCTGGGCCGGTTGGCCGGCAGCCGGTCTCATGGACCGACTGGGAACACCTTGATTGGTTTTTCTTCACTGTTTCATCATATGTTCTTTATGCCTGGTTAAGATGAATTGTTTACACTTTATTCTCATGTTGTGTTACCAAATGAATATGTGTATATTATTTGGCATGTGAATCGGTTGGGGTTTACCTTCCGGTTTGATTGTATCGGGTCTTGATTGTGAAGGATAATCCGTAAGTGAATCGGTTGGGGTTTACCTTCCGGTTATGGTTGAGCTACCTCTATGATTAGACTTCCACTTAGATCTTCCGTCCCGTTGGGGTTTACCGATTGGGGTACTCGATTGTGTCGAGTCTTGGATGTGGAGGTTCACCCACATGTCGAATCGGTTGGGGTTTACCATCCGAGAGTCTCGATCCAGGTCTTAGGCTGGAATGTACCTAGCTAGTCGTTCTACCAAGGGTTTTATATTTCTAGTGGATAATTGTCTTTCATGGCGTTGTGTAGTCATCGATCGTGCTTCTTTGGATTACGTACTTCCTTTCATTACTTGTTTGTCTTGTTCATAATCGTGATTCAGACATGCCTTAAGTTAGCCTCTGAGTCGGATTACTTTTATGTTTGGATGTTCAGTCTTGATCCTATTGGACACTAACGGTGAGATGAAAGCCGTTAGTTGCAATAGAATCTCTTGCCTATCACATCATTCTCATATGCTTACATTTGTCTCTCGTATTTATCATTTATGGATTGTTGTATATCGTCTTGCGTTGATTGAATAAGTTTATGTTAAGAATGAAGTTAATGATCAAATATCTTGTATGCTTACGTGTTTATCGGGTTTTTTTATGTTTGATTTGATGTATTGTGGTTGGGAGAACCCTGAGTTACTCCCTACTGACTGTGGCATTCATGTTTCATGAATGACAGGATCATGATGCAGTTTGTTGGGCGCAGACGTCTGGGGCTAGCGAGCATGATACCTTGGACCTAGTTGTAGTCATTAGCCGTTAGACTTACCCGCCATACTTATTCACTACTTTTATTCGTGGGATATATTTTCCCCAGACTTATTGTTTTGTAACTTATTTATATTTCCGCATGTTTTTTTTTGTATTTTGAACCCGCTTCCGATTTGGATTTTATTTATGTTTAAAAAGTTTTAAAAATCCTTATGTTTTCCGCTGTTTTTACGTATGTTTAATTTATGTTATCGATCGGGGTTTCATATCCCCCCCCCCCCCCCCATGCTAAGATTAGTCATGCTAACATGTTTTCTTAAAGTTCGTTCTTGCTTTCTTATATCAATTATTTATGTTAACTTGTATGATCTCTTGCTTTCTCTTATCAAGTTAATCATATCTTGTATTCATTATGCCTTGTCTTATTTATTTTCTTATTTATGTTCGTTTTGTTATAATATGGTTGGGAGAACCTTGAGTTACTTCCCAGTGACTGTGGCGTTCATGTTTACATGAATGACAGGTGTTTGTGTCGCTTTTTAGGGAAGAAGACGTGTGAGCTAGCGAGCGTTGTACTTACAACGATTAACCTTAATCGTTGTAGTTTAGTTTAATAGTTAATATATAACTTTTGTTTAGTTAAGGGATCGGGATCCCTTACATTTATTTAAGTTGTAATTTTTATAAAATATTTCTTAAGCTTAAGTTATGTTTTACGATTTAGTGACTTCGCGGTTTTATCATTAAAGTTATTAAAATCTCGCATTTTCCGCTGCATTGCTTACGTTTATTTTATTGCATAACCGTGGGGGTTCACATTTGGTATCAGAGCTATAATGCTCCCGACGCACACATATGTGCCCCAAACTTAAACTTAAACTTTAACTTGACCTTGAATAATGAATGAGGGATAGGTAGACTTAAGGACGTAAGGTGATAGTCTGTGTTTGTTTGATCTTTGTTAGATTCTAACATGTTTGTTGATAGTCCATAATTGGTTCTTGTACCCTTGGATCGACAAACCATGAGCTTACCTGTGTTATGATCAAGTTTTGGTGCCTATTGCCAAAAGTTTAAGATTTGTTCAACCATCTAAAAAATGATTCTACTTCCTCGAAGATATTTCCCATTCTTTGTATACCTTGTTTTATTCTTTACCTCTTAATGCTTATTCTTCTTCAAAACTCTTTTGTTTTACTTTGGAAGCTACTCTTGTACCCTCCCGACTTACTCTTCTTTGCTTATCCTCCCATGACGCCTTGTTGATAGCTTTATTTCTTTTGTGGGATGTCAACCTTGGTTGGATAATTTGTTTATGGTTGACCCCTAACCCTTGCTTTGAGAGGTTGTGTCCTTGGGAAGGCTTTGCTAGTGTGATAAGACATACCTGTGGGCGTGATTGGTTGGTGGAATTTTTTGTGTACGGTGTGAGTTGTATATGTTACTTAGGTTATGAAACTTGACCTTATTAATCTTATTTGGGTTTTGAAAGTTTGGTAGGTTGAGCATTGTTACTTTAGGAGTAAACATGGAGTGGAGTTCATGATGTGAGCCTGGAAGAAAACATCTTTAGGATGTTGATGACTATTAACGGATTGGTGTTATAATTTGATATTAGTTAGCTCTTGAGACTACTTGAGTTGAGAATGATTTAGTATTAAGAATTCTTTGTTAAGCTTGCAAATTTGGAGACTTTGAGGTTGTGTAGATCACGTGAGATAATGGAATAGTGTTACAATTTAGCATAGTTCCGCTTTTGGGAATCCGTAATAGGTCAAAGAGTAGATGAACTTGAGATCTAATCGATTTGTAAAACTTAGGTGTTTGTGCATATTCCTCTAAAGAGTTTATGGTAGAGTGGACTTTTATGAAAGACATTTCTTAAGAGTGTTAGGGTTAGCTTGTTGTTACTTGCTTGGAAAATGAGAATCTTGTAGAAATTTTGAGAGACTTATTCCTGGAATTTTTGAGTTTGAATATAGAGGTATCCCTTGAACCATAGAGGTGTAACCTTGATATTGAGAATCTTAAGCTTTTTGAAGTGTGTGGGTTAAGCCTTAACTCTTCCATTATATCATTTTTATTCTTTTTTCTTCCGTGCTAGTTTTGTTAAATCGTGCCCTTATACGCAAGTTTACTTATCCTCCTCTTGCGTCAGATATCTTCCTAACTATAGTACCTATTTGTTTGCTTGTGGCTTCATTATTTTTGGAGTCCATGTCATTGAATTTCATCCCTCATCATGCTCACACGTCCCTTTTGACCTTTCTTGCTGTTTCCCAACCTCATTGTTAATCTTCACACCCCTAGTAGGGTGGTTGTCAAGTTGGCTACGTTGTGGAGTAGTGGAATGTGTTTTGAGGATTTGTGGGCTTTCACATTAACGAAATTGGATTAATGAGTTGTGTTTACATTGGACCATGTGAAATGGGAGATAGAATTTAGATATAATCCTAATAGTAATGTTAGTGTACTCTCTTGATCGCTTCATGTGTAGAGGATTGGTGATGTAAATGTTACTTGGAGGTTCGAGTTGAGCATAAGGTTAATATAACTGACATGATTTTGTGAAGGTTCTAATGGTTACCTAAGAAGTGTTTTAGGCGGGAGTTATTGCTAGTTATTGGACTCTCATTCGAGTATTCACTTTATGGTAATGGGGATTGGTAGTCAAGGTTTGTGTAATATTATTGTAAGTTGGGATCGATAAATTTTGATTTGGGTTGCGTCAGATGATTTGAATGGTTGTCCCGTATCCCTATGCTTGGTAATATTTATGATTTAGAGAATGTCATCATTTCTACTTTTGGTTTCGGGTATATAACCAGATTTCATTTGGGATGTTAGATAATACAAAGAGTCTTGAATTTGGATCATTGATTGAGGGTTCTACCATGTTGAGAGACTCTTAGTTGACGCTAGTTGGATATGAGTATAGCTTTATTAGTAGTTTTGATCTTGTTTTTTTGGGAGTCGTTTGTAGATGGTTCATGATTGGGAGTTGTGAAATCTCAATTCTAGTGGAGTATTTTGTTTCATGGAATGACTTGAAAGTAAAGTGACATAAATTGTATTGAGGAAATACTTGGAGGTAATGTGGTCATAAGATTTATTTTCTAGAGACGTTTGAGGAACTGCTTAGGATGATGTTGTTATTTGTGATTTGAGTTTGTGGCGTTTCCATGTTGCCTATGTAACACCCCTATACACCAAGGTGCCTTAAAAAGGACTACCCCAATGTATAAGGGTGCTACCATCTCGGTTTCCCGAGTTAGTACGCATCGTAGTAACCATAAAGAAAAAAATTAAAAAGTAATAAACTTTAAGTAAGAGAATACAATTCCAAAAAGATCCAAGTCTCAAACCAAAAGTGATAACCAAAGGTAAAGTGGCAAAACATCTAAGACTGCAGAAGCTAAACTACAACTGGTGACTCAGCCTGTCCAATCCCCGCGAGCTACAACAACGATCATTACCTTCTAAGCCAACTGCTCACAATCCCCGAATGGATCACCACAGTTTTGAAAACATAAAACGGGGTCATAACCATATCATAAGGCATAAACCAACCAAAGTAAACTGTAACAATCATCCTCCAAACTCCATAGTAACCAGTAACCGAATACACACCAAGGTGTGTAGCCCTGCCAGATTATCCATCGCAACAGGTAATCCACACCGCCAGTGGGGATCGCAGCCTTACCATCTAAGCCCCACTCTTCGCTACGAGCGAACCCAGATCATTAATGTGCACATCTCCCTAATGACGGGAGCCACAGGAGGCGAACATCGGGCTGGAAACATCTCCAGAAAATGGTCCCACAACAATACCAATACCAACACCATTAATCAATTATAATAGTATCAATCAATCAATGAAACTGCATACAAATGCTAAACATCGCAAAACCCCCAAACTAACCCAATTAGGGTTTGCATATGAATGACTTTAAATATGAATTAACAAGATAAAGGACTTACTGATTGCGATCTACGTTGAAAGAGATGTAAAAACCCCAAAAGATGAACCCTAATCTTGGATTGATTAAGATAAATGAAGAAGCCGTAAAGTCGTTCTCTTTTTTTGTGAATAGTGCTTTTAAAAATGATTAAGAAATGTTTTAAGTTGATAACACACTGATTATAAGCTTCTCGATTTATCTTAATTATACCGCGGAAAAACCCGTAACGAACCAAACATTCGGTCGAGCATAAGGCACTCAACCGAGTCAGACGCACTCGATCGAGTAAGCTACACTCGACCGAGTAAGCTACACTCGATCGAGTTCTAACGCACTTGCTCGATTTCACAACAACCATAAGCTTGACAGAACCAACACACCACCTACTCAGTCGAGTATTCCGTACTCGGCCGAGTAGCCTAAGACCAGAAATATGATGTATTACAGTCTTCCCTCCTTAAAAATGAACTTCGTCCCTGATGTTCAAACCCATACCTGTAAACACAACACCAACACTAATCCAAAACAGAAACATACCCAAAAAATAACCAAAACATACAAAAACCATGATCAACCAACCCGAAACACACTCAAAACTGACCCAAAAACATACGCGATCATCTCCTACCCCCCGTAAAAGAACAAGGTTACGTCCCCGTAACCAAACATGCCTGATCAAAGAGATGCGGATACCGCTCTTTCATTGCCTCTTCCGGTTCACATGTTTCTTACTCGACATTATGATTGGTCCAAAACATCTTTAGCAACACTGTCTCACTATTCCTAGTCTTGCGCACCTTGCGGTCCAAGATCTCCTTTGGTACCTCGACATAGGTCAAAGTCTCATTTAACTCATTGTTCTCAACTTCTAGCACATGAGATGGATCACTCACATACTTTCGGAGTTGAGACACATGGAAAACATTCCGCATTTTTAACTTAATGGGTAATTTATTTAAAATCGCTAATTTAATAATACTCGATTTTTATTTGGTATATTCCCTCCGTCCCGCTCAATTGTTATCTATTTCCATTTTAGGGTGTTTCAGTCAATAGTTATCTATTTCTATTATTGTTAAGGTATACACAAGAAGGCAAGTGGACATGTGAGACAACCCTTTATTTTATCATTATTTCTCTCTACTTTTTCTCATTTCCTTGGTTTTTGTGCCAAAACAAATAGATAACAAATGACCAAGACGAAGGGAGTGTTATTTATTTGGCTTTACACTTTCAAAATCGTGCTTTAGTCTTATAAAACCAATTTGGTTATATTTTAGTCTGAAAACCTCTTAAAAGTCGTAGTATGTGTTATTTAAGAGCAAAACTGAGTCACAAACCAAGTGCTTTTATTATTGGGCCTAAATAAACCTATGGATCTCCCTTAAGTGAACCAAAAACCCCTCTTTTAGGGTTTCATTTCTTAATTTTCAGCAACACCACTTCATCTTCTTCCTTAGAAGATATGAGATTTCCACCATTAAACCTTCAAAAAACTCAAACCTTAAGACGAATGCCATTTATTCGTTTCTCAACGGAATCCTATGATTTTTGTACCAATCTTCTCCTATCCCATCTTTCCCCCTTCCTCAAAAATCCCTCTTTTACACATACTTTTGATGTAACCCTAAAACACACATAATTTCTTTGATTTTATTCCAAATTCGACGACTCTTGCGCTCTCGTTCTTCCCTCTCCGTTTCCTTCATCTTGATATAAGTATATCGTACATTTATTTTTGTTCCTCAAAATCCCATCTTTTAAAAGGTGATGTCCTTCTTATATTTTTGTCTTAATAAGTGTGTTTAGTAGAGAATGGATCTTGTGGTGGTGGGTACTTAGCCTTAAAACGAGATTTTGGAAGATTCGGGGTAACGGTGATAGGTTAATCGGTATTATATCAATTGTGTGTTTTGTTTCTGAAAGATTAGTCTTTTAATTGATAAAGTTAGTAACTTTACTTTTAATACATGTTCTTGCTTGGATAATTATTGTTTGATGTTGTCTTAAACTTGTATGGAGAGTTTTAAGCATGTTGTTATAATTATCTTCCATTGGGTGAAATTAAGGTTTACATGTGTTAATTAGTGAAATACGTCTCAAATATGCCTAGTTAACATGTTTTAGTTATGTTATAAGATAATTGGTTTGAAGTATTGGAATTGGAACAATTGGGTGATGTTGGATGAGAAATCAATTACTTGTTAGTTTTCGACTCAAATTATATGAATTATATGTTTTAAGTACAAGTTATGTTAATTAATTAGAGGAAATTATATTAGAAATATTTATGTTTTAAATGGGTAGAAAAACATGTATAAAACTGTCTCACTTGTGTATAAAATATGTGGAACGAGCTTAGAACGATCCCCTACTCAATTAGGCTCGTCCCAACTCCCTCCCTCACCTTTGTAAGCTGTTCCACCGGGACGAGTTCATCCTTGACCGGGATGCAGTCCAGCCCTGACCATACCTTTACACTTCCAGTCATCCCACCGAGATGAGATCCATCCCACCGGGACACCCCTCATACCGGACCGAGAGGTTTTAGCCAAAAAATTAAGTGGTTTAGCCACTTGAATCACTCGATTCAGAGTCCGTATGAGTAAATGGCTCTCGTTTTACCGTTTCAAGTTCTATAAATGTATACCCTTTGTGTATGAACGTTGTTTATGCTTATTATTCGTATCATGACCCATGGTTTTCCTTTGTGACTTGTGATATGCTTATAAATGGTTCTGATTTTGGTTTGTTTATGTTTTGCGTCGTGTTTCATATTACTTAATTCATTTGTTATCTCTTCTTCTATTTTAAGCTCAAGTAACTTGTAAATATGAAATATGATGTTTATGCATGTTATAAAAGTATGAAATGATATTATATACTTTCACATTTGAGTTCTTACTTATTCATTATCGATTCTTTATCAATTGTCATAGGTGAAATGCTTCTCTTGGATAATTACTTGTGTTAAGCCGTTTTCTCATGGAAATGTTGTTATGCTATTCTTTGTAACATAAATTTTTATGCATGGACTTTCATTCACTCGCATGTCAAATTGCGTAGTACGACTTGTTTACCATCGTAGTAACTTGTTTATGCATCATTCACATATTAAATGTCGGTTTTGGTTTTTTGGCTTAGATGTGACATTCTACATAGTGTGCTAACTAGACATTCCTTTTTAACTTTTCCAGACTTTTGGTTACGGTATGTGTGCTATGTTTCCGATTAAAGGGTCACTCAACCTTTGGTTACAGTATGTGTGCCATGTTTTGAGTTGACCTATTACACCGCCCTCCTTTCGGACCTTTGGTTACGGTATGTGTGCCATGTTTCCGGATTGAGGTTACTCTTCCGCCCTTCTAAGGACCTTTGGTTACGGACAGTGTGCCATGTTTCCGATTAGGGGTTACTCGACCTTTTTTTATGGTCTGTGTGCCATGTATCGAGTCTTGGATATGAAATGTTTATCACATGTCAAATCGGGAAACGTGCATCCTGATAATCTGATCCAGGTTTAGACAAGGACCGTATTTTTATCGTCGTCGTACCAGGAGGATAGAGTGTAGGAGGCGTTGTCTTGTCATTCACGCTTTGTATGTGTCCTAAACTTCTTGAGTCGAGTCTTTGTTTGGATGAATGACCTAATTAACCCGTTTTTATGTATGCATGATTAATACTCTTTCATCCCCCCCCCCCCCCCCTCTCATGTCAAGATTAGTCATCCCAACGTGTTTGCTTAAAGTTTGTTCTTGCTTTCTTGTATCAATTACTTATGTTAACATGTATGATCCATGCTTATTCTTGCTTTCTCTTGTCAAGTTAATCATATCTTATATTCATTATGCCTTGTCTTATTTATATTCTTATTTATGTCCGTTTTGTTATAATATGGCTGGGAGAACCTTGAGTTACTCTCCACTGACTGTGGCGTTCATGTTTACATGAATGACAGGTGTTTGCGTTGCATTTTAGGGAAAAAGACGCCTGAGCTAGCGAGCGTTGTACTTATAAAGATTGACCTTATTCATTCTAGTTTAGTTTAATAGTTAATATATACAACTTTTGTTTAGTTAAGGGATCGGGACCCCTTACATTTATTTAAGTTGTAGTTTGTATAAAATATTTCTTAAGCTTAAGTTTTGTTTACGATTTAGTGACTTCGCGGTTTTATCATTAAAGTTTTTAAAATCTCACATTTTCCGTTGCATTGTTTACGTTTATTTTATTGCATAACCGCGGGGGTTCACAGTGACACTGACATCTCTTGAAACGGCCATCTAAATTAAATAGTTAAATTATTAATGGTTGAGATCTGATTAATGATAATATATCGTAATATATCATGTCATTTAAATTTTTGGTTTTGAAGAATGGATAATGCACTATCATCAGACTTTAAATACTAGTTAGAAAATTATCTCAATCAACATTATAAGTAGATGGTTGATACCAATTAATGGGACCTTAATATATATTCACATTAGTGGGGTTATTTAAACTATCCATTAGTCTTTCTTCGATTGTGCTTTTTATTTTTTATTTTTTTTACAGAATGATAAAGAATAACTTAGAATATCCCAAATGTTACAGAACAAGCTAGTTGACTAAGTTACTAATACAACAAAGTCATACTTAAAACCTACATAAACATTTAGTAATGTTGAAATTTCAATAGAACAGACAGAAGCAACGAGAGTAGGATGATGAAGAAAAGATTGGCGACGAACAACTTTATCCTTGTCATCGGCAAAACTCTCATAGACAACGGGATGAACCAGGTGCACTAACGCCACAAGAGCGTAGAAAGAAAAGAAAAAGAACAAGCCGAACAAGAGCTTGTCAAGTTTCAGTGGAGAAAAATCTCCTACACCGTGGTGAATTGGCCCCCAACAGTCCAAAGACCAACAACCCAAGAACACAACTATGATAAGAAGGACAACCCCCTACCACACACACACACACACACAACGCATAATCACTACCAATGATGCCTTTGAAGGCTATTCTTCCATAGAAAATAACTAATCCTATCGGAGAGTGTCCCATAAACGAAGCGTATTTGTAAAAACATGACGAAAATAAGGTTTGGGTTGCATTGTGCTTTTATTTTTTTTCTTTTTTAATCCTCTATTAGTAGATAAATTCAGATATTAATAATTAACTATAAGATTGTAATACCCCCATACACCAAGGTGCCTTACCAAGACCACCCTAGGATATGGAGATGCTACCATCTCGATTGCCCGCGGTACAATATATCAAAAGTGACCATCAAGAAACAACATTTAAAGTTAAACAGTTTAAGTCATACATCTCAAAACTAAACACTCCAAAGTATTATACAACCGTCTCAAGACGAAACTACTGAAAACCAAAACTTTTACGGAACTACACCAGAAGACTAGCTAGACATCTATGTGATGACTCCATCCTGTCCAAGCCCCGCGAGCTATCCCAAAGCATACTAACTAGACACTGCTTACCATTCCCGAATGGATCACCACAGTTTTCAAAACACATACACGAGGTCAATTACTGAATAAACAAAATAAGAATCATACGCAAACCATACATCACATACCAACCATATAACACATTCCCCAAACTCCACATCACACCAAACACCTGACTACCATCGCAAAAGGTAATCCAGTCTGCCAGTGGGGACCATAGCCTTACCTCCTAAGCCCCGCTCAAAACCATAGAGCGAATAACCCAATGATCATTAATGTGCACATCCCCCTTGTGATGGGAACCACAAGGGGCGAACAAGGGCGTGAAGCCATTCCCGCAAATGACTCCACTCAGCCGAGAGCGCACCTCGTGAATCATATACAAACAATACAACAACCACAAACTGATAACCATGCCAATA
>VHZZ01001097.1:34226-46414 GCA_009801015.1 Silene noctiflora | reverse complement strand
ATCAAAGTGAAAGGCTTCAAAAATGCATAACAAAATGAAAGTAATGCTCAAGGAGGTGAAATTAGAGAGCCTACTTGTGCGTTTTGATGTAACACACATCATAAGGAGACCTATCACTCACCTAGGTGAGAGCAAATAAGAATGTAATTGTCTATAAGAAGGTTCTACCTTACCATTTGTGGCTTGCCAAAAGTCAAGATCAAGCCTACTTGGTCTAAGATCATCTTCCACCTACTCTGTCAAGACATCCCCATGCATGCTAAATCCCGTCAAATATAATGAATCAACAGTTATCAAGATAAAAATGGGATAAACATGAGGGCATTAGTAGGACAAGCAAAGAAAATAGAGCAAAATAGTTTACAAAAATTTCAAAATTTCTARTTTTTAGCTAAAACTACACTAAACTATATGCAAGCTAACTAAAATGCAAATGCATTYCCCCCCCAAGCTAGACATCACATTGTCCTCAATGTGTCAACAATAGAAACCAACAAGAACCGAAAAACACAGCTCATAATACACGGACAAGGGGTGTTGTCTAATGGGTTGCGAGAAAAATCTATACTAAAGTGCAAATAAAACGACAAATAGGCTAGCTAGCCTCCCCCCAAGCTAGTATAAATAAAAGGGATATGTTTTTGAAATGATTTGAGGTGAAAAATGAAGTACAAGAAAGTGGAAGAGTGAAGAAAAATACCAAACTTTGAAGAAAATGAAAAACCAAGCAAGCCCGTTTAATTAAATTAGACAAAAATACCGAGGATATCACGTCCCCGATCAGGGTTGACCAGATCTGGGTTGTTTGACCTCATTTCTTGGGATGCGTGCTGCTTCTTTTTCTTCAAAGTTACGTCCCCGAACGGGGTACTTGGCCCGGGGATACATAAAACTCTTCAAGGACTCTCCTCCTTATGCATATGAGCCTACAAGTCAATAAACAAAAACATTACTAACCTAACTTTTATTATTAAACTATGAAAAAACAATAAAATGTGGAAATTAAAAGTAAAAAGCTTGGGTTGCCTCCCAAGAAGCACTGGATTAACGTCCCGCACGACGAACACGGCAAGAGACGGAATCATTCCACGCCCTTGAGCTCACTCCCATCCGAGCCCATCATAGCATTCCTCACGTTGGCCATCCACTTCATGCTTTTCCATGAATAACCTCTTGGAGCACTTCTAGCGTGAGTACTCTCGACTTTTGTACCTTCAAAACAAACACCACAATCAACCTCGGAAGGATCCATTAGTGAGGATCGAGGCATAGTACAAGAATCAACAATATTAAGACAATAAAGGGACTCTTGACTCATCGGTTCCTTATAAGTGTTGTTCTTACTAAAAGTGACCGTATCATCCCCTACCTCCAAAGTAAGCTTCCCATTTTTAACATCAATTAACGCTCCCGCGGTGTGTAAGAACGGCCTACCCAAAATGATCAGGATTTGAGCGTCCTCTGCCATATCAAGTACTAGGAAGTCAACAGAAATAAAGAATTTACCCACTTTCACGGGTACATCTTCTAGGACTCCCAACGGTTGCTTGAGAGATCGGTACGCCATTTGCAAGGTAATGTTAGTGCATTTCAAAGGACCCATGTTGAGCCTTTCACATATGTAATATGGTATGACACTTACACTAGCACCTAGGTCGCAAAGGGCCTTGTCAATTGAATATGTGCCTATAGTGTAAGGTATGAAATAACTACCGGGGTCTATAAGCTTTGGTGGGGAGTTGTGTTGCAAAAGGTCACCACACTGTCCCGTGAAGGCCACGATCTCTACCTCATTTAGTGAACGTTTTTTAGTGAGGATTTCTTTCATAAATTTTGAATAAGAAGGGACGTGATGTATCAATTCGGTAAAAGGAATGATAACTTCTAAATTTTTAACAAGTTCAAGGAACTTACCAAACCTTGAGTCATCCTTATTCTTGGCTAAGCGTTGAGGTAAAGAAACTTGAAACGCAATGGGCACCTCGGGAACCTTTACCTTCTCGCTAGAAGCATCCTTGCGAATCTTCTTCAACCTTTAGGTATCTTCTTTAGGAGGAGAATCCTTATTCTCCACAACTTCTTCAATAGCCTCCTCATCACCCCCAAGCTTGGGCATGTCCATTGCCACATCTTCATCCAAAATCATGTATGGTTCCTCATAACTCTTCCCACTCCGTAAATGTATGGCATTTAGGGTGCCAAGGGGAGGTTGTTGCCCTTAGGAAGATAGTTTACCTTGCTTCCTTTGAGAACTAGAAGTGGCAAGTTGTGTCAATTGGTTCTCCAACATCTTAATAGAAGCATTAGTGGCTTGGTATTTCTCTTGATATCTTAAGGCATTTGAGGTAGTTATTTGGGCAACTTGGGCTTCCAACAATTTTATGACGGCCGCATTGGGTTGGTCACTCTTTTGGATTTAGGCACGCATATCCTCTTGAGCTTGGATAACTTGGGTCATCATAGCCTTTAACCTACCCAACCCTTGGTCATTTGATTTGAAATTTGGTGGGACTTGGGCTTGGTATCTTTGTTGGTAACCACTATGTTAGGGGTAAGGTTGTTGATAACCTCGGTGATATTGAGACCTTGGACCTTGAAAATCGGGAAGATTCCCTTGGTATTGCCTAGGTGGTTGGGGCGTATGGGGTACTTGGTGATTGGGATTAAAATAATTTGAAAAAGTACCGGGAGGATATTGATGTATAAAAGTTTGGTAGCAATTACCTCCGCAATTGTAGCACCACACATAGCAATACTATGACCCGTGCCACCACATCCATCACATACGTGAATTTGGCTAGTGGACATTGCATTAACTTCTTGAAGAGGGGCACTAGCATTCTTTACCCCGAATTGTTGTTGAAGAATTTCAAGTTGAGCCTTCAAGACCGCCACTTCGGAAGGATCATATTTTCCTTGCAAGGGAGTAATGCGGGGGTTGACATATTGAGCATCATGAGTGGCCATGGCTTCGATCGTGCCATAAGCAAGATCGGTATCAATTTGATCAAATCGCCCATTGTTGGCGGAATCTAGCATTCTTCGAGACTCGGCACAACATCCATTGTAAAATGTTTTGGCAAAGAACCAAGGATACAACCCATGGTGTGGGCATTGCCTTTGGAGTTCTTTGTACCTCTCCCATGCTTCATAAAGACTCTCCAAGCCTTGTTGACGGAAACTTGTGATTTGGCTTCGGAGTTGTTGAGTCTTCTTCGGAGGGAAGTACTTTTGATAGAATGTGAGAGCCAATATCTCCCAATTAGTGATCCCCATAGCCTCCCTATCAAGGCTATTGAACCATAACTTTGCTTTATCTCTTAAGGAAAAAGAGAAAAGGATCTCTTGAATTTGGTCTTGAGTGATCCCCTTTTGCTTGATCATCGAGCAATATTCGCAAAAGTTTTGAACATGCAAATTTGGGTCCTCCAAAGGGCCTCCACCGAATTGCTTTCGCTCCACCAAGTTGATGAAAGCGGGCTTGATTTCGAATTCAACTCCTACAAGTTGGGTGGTAATGATACCCTTCGGTAACATAGCCGCGATCGACTTCGAATAATCGCACAATTTCACCATCTCGAGAAATCCTAAGAATAAGACAACAATCTAGGTAAAAATTGTAAGTAACAGTCTCAAGGAACAAGTGTTCCTTAAGACAAGAGAACAAGATAAAAACTAAACAACAAAATAAAACTAAAACCGTCTCCCCGTTAACGGCGCCAAAATTTGACTAGGTGTCGCACCCTATCAAAAATACCTTAGGTACAACAATGAATGTAGTATAAAGGGGTCGAATTCCACGGAGAAAAGGGAGTTTTATCAAGTAGTTATGAATTTATCGGAGATGGGGTTTTTTATATTTTGAGTGAGGAAAAACGTAAATAAAGGCAAATAAATAAACAAAGAAACAATTATGAAATGATTCAATCAAATATAGGAGAAAGAGTCTAGGGAATTGGGGTTACACATGAATAGTAAGATACAACATATTAAATTAAAGATGCAAATAAAGATAAATGTCTAAGCCTAACGATCCCCAACTTTCACTTTTAGTATCGGCCTTAAATTGGGTCCTAACAAGCTTTCACTATGAGTTAGGTCGATCTACTACAACATGCTAGTTCTAATACAAATCCATGCCTTTCGACTTATAGACCGTATAACAAATTTAATCCTAGAATGTGATCAATAATCTAAGATTAACATTACATATCAAGCATGTGTAGAAGCAAATATACAATATTAAAAMATATTATTCTAACATGTTAAAATGAATACTAAAGCATGGCTTCTCTCACTCCCTAGACTAGAGAAAATTAGCTACTCATAATGAAATGTAAAATGCAAATGATATATGAAATGCTAGACATGATAAATGATATGCAAAATAAACTAATTATAAAATGTACACTAATGAAATGAAATGTTAATAACTAAATAATGAAACTATAGAAATGAAATATTAGGAATCGAAATACCRTAAACTTGAAGAACAAATGTAGAAACAAGAGAACTTGAATAAGAACTTGATATTGATTAACTTGGAATTGAAATGTGTAACAAAAACTAAAACTAGAAATGTAAATGAAATATAAAAGTAGTAATTACAAGGAAAAGACTAAGAGAGTTTGTGAAGTGAAGAATGGAATTTAGAATATTGTGGTGTGTAGTGTGTGGAATTGTGATCCCCTATAAGGCCGGGGGTGACCCTCCTTATATAGTAGTTGAAGTGAAAAACGTAAACAATCCATAAAGAATCCGATGCTCTTAATTACGTGCAACCCCGATCGGGGACGTAGGTTTCCGGGTTGAATGGCCTTAAATGGTCATAGTTAATGCTCGGGTATCCAAAGTTTTCATTAGATACACCCTTAATTGTCCGATAATGCCTTGTTTGTGTGGAAATTCTTGGAATCCTATGCTTGATGTTTTCCACATCTTCATTTGGATTTCTTTTGGGCTTCCTTTATTCATTTGTTTACACTTTGGCTTGATTATTTACTTGGACCATTTCTTCACATTTGATCATCTTCTTAAGTCTTTAAACTTGCTTGGCCATGCATGACCCAATCCATACTCTACTTAGCTTGTGTTCTCGGTAATTGCTTCTATCGTCGAGAATTTAGCTAATATAAGCTTAATTTCGTACAAAACACGTTAAAAACATACAAAGCAACTAGAACACGATATTAGCTCAAAAACACTAAAAAAAGTTTTAAAATGACAAGTAAAATAGAGCTAATCTAGGGAATAAAAATGCAAAAATAAAGTACTTATCACTAGCCTTGTCTATTGTGACAATATTTCTACTGTTTATCTCTCCGACAACCTCGTACAACATCAGCGAACGAAGCATATCGAGCTTCACATTCATTTTGTTCGCGAGAAAGTGCAAGTTGGAACTGTTCGTTTCCTACATGTCCCTGCTGCGTATCAATATCCTAACATTTTTAGTAAAGGGCTCCCTCGTTATTTATTTGATCGATTTCGTTCCAGCTTGAGCGTCTGGCCTCCTCCCGCTCCAACTACGGGGGTGTATTAGTGTAAATGTGTAAATATTTTATATCGTGTATCTTTATTATACCGTGTATCTCGTAGTCGATATTCCGTGTACATTTTGTATTCACTATATATATCAATAGAAGAGTATCACTCTGGCGATTACGTTATCTAACAAAAAACGTAAATAGAACGTGCCTTGGCAACAAATTCTTTGAAATGTAGTACATGTTCATAAAAATAAGAGATAAAGTGCAAAATCTACATGGATCTATATCTTTTGTAAGAGATTTTTTGACCAGGCCACTACCAATCACAAAATACAAAAGTTGCTTCTTCAATAGGTTGATAAAAAGAAGTTCACCAGCTTTAAACAATGTAAACATTCTCTTCCTAGTTAAACAACAGCTAAAATTTGAAAAACAGATCCAAGAAACCAAAAAAAAAGCGCCATCGGGTGGTGTTCAATTTCGACGCCACCCTCTCACATACAGTACTTATTATTGTGGTTCCCACTTACTACATGTGATATACTCATTAATATTGGGATCCCCATAAAAAAATCCATGTGAGAGGGTGGTGCCGAGATTGAGCGCCACCCTGTGGCGCTAACTCATTTTCAAAAAAAAAAAAAATAGCAACATTCATTGTTCATACATGTCCAATTTTTTACAATTTACAATTAAGATTGAACTAATCCTTCACATATATTATACTTGTCCAATTTTTTATCATTAAGATTGAACTTACCCTTCACCAAACGTAATGCCTACGAAAATTTGTAGCTAAATCCTTCCTGTATTCTCTAAATCTACTATTAATATATGTAATGGCATCCATTAATGTTTCTTGTTTTTCAATCTTCACTTTTCAAATATGGAAATCAATTTTATTGTGATTTTAATTTCTTATTTTCTTGTAAGCTTCTCACCTTTTATAGGTATATTTTCTTGATAAGACAATTCATTCGAAATTCAATATTCCCATTATCGCATGCATCAAAGATATGAAAAACGTCCAATTTGTATTTGTATAATCTCAAAATATAAATTGAGCTCAAAACCGATTAATATCAAAATTACTTTTACTTCTTCAAATTACTCAGCAATTTTTTACTACTTATACTATATCTATCTCAATCATTTGTACTTTTCTAGTCTTTATGAAAAGTGTTAAATCAAGGGTAAATAAATAATTGGGACCTAGGGAGCACAATTTTACATTTCGGTCAAATACTAGTTTCTACGAAGTAGTTGTGTAGTGTTACGCTCCAAAATATGATTTGGTTCATGGTTTCATGCATAACATTCAGGTCTTGTTGGTTTGAGTTATAATGCCTATTACAGATTTACAGTTGGATTGATGCATAACATTTATGTCCACTTTATCCGTAACACAATAAGTGTATCATCTAGATTGCAGAGTGCCATGTTTCTTTCCATCAAAATGCCGAAGCTATTCATACTCACACTAATCTAATCGATTCAATCCTTTTCTGAAATATGTAGAGAAATTATCCAATGGATTAGATTAAAGGACTACAAAAAAGATAAATCCCCAAGTTAACATCTTACATAATCATATATATGTTTTTAATTTCATCAACTCTTTTTATTTTTGTTAATATTCTTTATTAATGCAGCTGGAGCACAAGTAGGAATCTGTTATGGGACAGTAGCAAGCAACCTTCCGCCACCAGCAACCGTCGTCTCTGTCCTCCAATCGAACGGAATTGGGACAGTTCGGATATTTAAACCCGACCCGGAAGTCCTACAATCCTTTTCAGGCTCAGGGATTAGATTAATGATAGGTGTTCCAAATGAAGTTCTACCCTCATTAGCCCAAAATGCCATTAACTACTCTTCTCAATGGTTGCAAGATAATATTTTTGCCTACATTCCACCCACCCAAATCAAATACTTAGCCGTTGGTAATGAAATCTTCTTAAAAGATCCATATTTCACCCCTTTTTTAGTCCCTTCAATGAAAAACCTTAATCAAGCATTAATCTCACTTAATCTTGATCAAAATATTAAACTTTCTTCCCCTCAAGCAGCTTGTGTACTTACTAGTTCTTTCCCTCCTTCAAACGGAACTTTTAATCCCGAACTTTTACAAGAAATGACTTCTTTATTAAAATTCTTGCACGAGACCGATTCACCATTTATGGTAAATGTGTATCCTTTTTTAAGTTACGTTAACAACCCAAAAGATATTGGACTTGACTACGTACTTTTTAACACCCCTAATGTTATGGACGACAATGGACTATTTTATAATAATCTTTTTGATGCGACCTTGGACTCCTTTGTAGCCGCCATGGAGAGGGAGGGGTTTGGAGGGATCGAGTTAGTGGTATCAGAGACAGGGTGGCCCACAGCGGGTAACGAGGCAGCAGGGCTAGAAAATGCTAGAGTTTATAATGAGAATGTTGTAAAAAGGGCATTAGGGAATGTTGGTACACCTAAAAGGCCTGGGATTGGAATGGAGATTTTTCTATTTGATTTATTTGATGAAGATAAGAAGAATGGTGATGAATATGAGAAACATTTTGGGGTATTTGGGCTTAGTGGTGCTAAGATTTATGATGTTTGTTTCACCTAAATAATGTCTTCTTACGTATTTCATCATTGTAATTGCATTGTAATTGCCAACTTAAGTAGGAATAACAATAACTTGTATTCTACTCCCTATCTAATACTAACTTATTTGTTGCATGAATGTGTTGTAAATCTTTTTGCTTAAAACAAAAGATGATATTCCGTAAAACACAAATTGAGAGGTCGAATGCTTTGAATAGCTGCGAGGTTTTTTCAAATGCTATTAAGCTAGCAAATTAGCTTGCTGTTAGAGAAGGCACAAAGTTAAGCATAGACGGATCAACTATGGTTGGGGAAAGCTTTCTGAGAAAAAGTGTATACACCATCTTTTTTTCTATAAGAAAAAAAGCAGTGGCGGAGTCAGGATTCGAAATCAGCGGGGGCAAAAATTCTTAGAAGGAGCAAAAGGATAATATTATAAGGAAACCTCGAACAAATTCGAAAATTTTAACTAAAAATTACAAAATTTATAAACATCTGCAGGGGCGAGCTCTCCTCTTGCTCCACCACTGAAAATAAGGATGATTAGAAATATAGGTAATATTGATGCTTTGGCCATTGGTAGAATTTGAACCTACATGTATAAATTTGTTATAGGAAATTATTTCACAAAAAAATATTTTTTGCACAAAAAAGCCGTTTATAAATGAAGAAAAAAATATGGTCAAAGTACCACCTCTAACACTACCCAAAAGTAAGTGTTACTTTGAAGTACATGAGAGGGACTATTATATTTGAAATTGTAATACTCGTGATTTTCTAAGGCTACACTCAGCTGAGTACATTGAGTACTCGACTGAGTGGAGCTCACTCGGCCGGGGGCCATGTAATACTCCCACATACCAAGTAGCCTTAACCAAACCTTCCCTAGCTGATATGGGCGCTACCATCTCGGTTGCCCGAGGTTTAGTATATNGGGGGGGGGGGGGGGGGGGGGGGGGGGGGGGGGGGGGGGGGGGGGGGGGAGCGAGTGACACCTAGGTAGTTTGTACTAGCTTCTTATTTGAGTCACTCGATCGAGTGGCTGGTGCACTCGGTCGAGTGGGCTCCACTCGATCGAGTGCCACCGAGCACTCAACCGACTGACCTGTCGTTGTCCTTGTTTTGCGCGTGTAAGCAATGGGTGGACCTTAGCTCTTTTGAACCTTTATTTTTTAGATTTTTGGCCTCACTTCCACTCAAAACCTTATCCTCAAACTTTCCAAATCCCACAATACTCTCCTCACCTCACCCCTTTAGATCTCCACCATACTTTGAAGAATTTGATTCCCAAATCTTGTTCTTGCTCTTTTATTGACACTTGTAAGTATATTCTCATCCTTTTTCCTTTATTCCTAATTAGTAAACCCTAGTTTTTTAGTATGTTGTCTTATGGAATTTTAATTAGGGTTTGGATTAATTAAAGGGGGTTAATTAGAGAGTTAATTAGTATTGTTATTGTTATAGTATGTGGTTGTGATAATTAGTCATGATTTGTGTAGGAGAAGACTTCATTGAGGAGCCTTTCTAGCTTGGTTGGTTGAGTTGTTAATATTAGCAAGAGGTAGGGATTCCCTACTTAGCTTTGATAATATGAGTGTTTGTTTATGCATTAGTTATCATGAGGTGCATAATCCATGTAGTAATTGCATGATAACATGAGGAAATGGTAATTAGGGTTTTATAGGATATCAATGTGGGATGTTTATTCATGTATTGTAGTTGGGTAAGTAGATTTGACATCATAACATCACCTTATTGCATTATAACATGAATCTGGAAAGTTGGTTAATCAACTAATGGGTTTATTGATAAGCGTGGAATCTTGTCTTAAGATGGTCTATTATTGTGTGGTAAGTCTTACTCGGCATGTTTGCATACTTGGTTCATTGTAGATGTTGGAGGTGGTGGATGGAGGTTGTTGGGTTGTGCTATGTGGTTGTTGAGGAGACGTAAGACGGTTGGGAGACCGTTTTACGCTTGAGTCGCCTCTTGGAGCTTCCGACTCTAAGAGGGACGTGCACGTTAATGATTCGAGTATGGAGGGACTCGTATAGTTGAGGCACGACGTCTGGCAGGGGTCCGGTTAGCACCCGGGCCCGGTACGACGGGCGTGTCCTGAGTACCTTTGTTTATGAGCTGCGGTCTGGCAGTTTGGTGGCGGTGTTGCGATGCCGTCGCCGAGTTTGATATGGGTAAGTTGTGGAGTTGGAGAATATGTATTGTTGTATTATCATTCATTGCATAATTATTTAGCCTTTCACATTCATTTTCCTTAATGAGCATTTGTATTATTGGAGCTAACCTAAGTGTTTTCCAAACATCTATGGTGAACAATATGATGATTTCCGCTCATATGAGGAGCAATGGTTTGACAGGTAGCATTGCATACACTAGCTTGGAGGCTGGGGAGCGTTCTTCGTTTTACCGTGTCACCACTGCTGTTAACTAGCTTTTTGACTATTTTTAGACTCCGCTTTCATTTCGATTTGGTTGTACCAATGGGATTGTTGTTCCAATCCTCTAACTTGTAACTTTTCTATTACCTACAACTTATCTATCTTAATTTATTTGTCTTAAATTGCTTTACTTTGTTTGTTCCCACTACAAGCTTGGGAAGTCTTGTAGCACTTTCATGGGTTGGGGTGGCCTTGAGGAAGGTTCCCGACTTATGGGGGTGTTACAGAAGTAACAGTTAAAAAATTATTATTTTTAGTATTCTTAGTACTTACAAATACAATTAAAAAACCAATTTTATATAACTTTTATAACATTTAATAATAAGATAATTATTAAAAAAACATTATTTTTATAATTATGTCAATAAAATTAATGTAAATATTGAATGTGATTAAAATATTAATTTTAAATATGATTATTTTTTAAAAAAAATTATTTTTTGATTAAAAAAATCGTAAAGAAGGCGTTACGAACTATTTTTTTACTCGTATTTAGACCCTAATTTGATTCGGCTCGTATTTTGACCCAACGCGTAGGGCCTCACTTGGGATCCCCTCGCCAAACTTGTTTAACATGTGTACCCTTAACCAAACAATCCCTTAATTTCTTTCTAATAGTAATATAAGAGCGAGTCATGTGAACCCCCGATCGATAGCATAAATTAAACTCGAGTAAAAGCAGCGGAAAATATGAGATTTTTAAAACTTTTTCAAACATATATGAAATCCAAATCGAAAGTGGGTTCAAAATATGATAAACCCGCGGAAATATAAATAGGTTATACAATAATAAGTCTAGGGAAAAGATATCCCACGAATATAGTGTAAAGAACAAGTACGGTGGGTATGTCTAACGGCTAATGACTAAAACTAGGTCCAAGGTGTCATTCTCGCTAGCCCCACACGTCTTCACCCAACAACTGCATCACGAACCTGTCAGTCATACAATATGAATGCCACAGTCGGTGGGGGAGTAACTTAGGGTTCTCCCAGCCACAATACATCAAATTGAAGATAGACAGGCACATTAAACATACAATTATACATTACAATCATGATTAACTGAAACATGTGATATGATCAATGAATTACAGCATATGATATCATCATGGATCAAAGGTATATGAAATACTCATATATATTATTCTGACCAAAGCATAATGTATAGAATCATTATAACAAGCCAACATGGATATCATATAACATGGATGGCATGAGGTCAACAACGTAGTGCAAATAAGTGGAAACCGTAGCCATTACTTTAAAAGTCTTTTAGCAAACAAGCACGAAACGTGGCTACTGACGTCACATGCGTACTTATGACTTGCATCTCACCATAAATACGAATGGGAACATCAATCCCGGCAATCATATCGCAACTAAAGGCTTGCATCTCACCTTTAATGTCCGATAGGATCAAGAATGAACATCCAAACATAAAAGTGATTTGACTCAGAGGCCAGCTTAAGGCATGTCCAAATCGCAATTAAACCGGAAGGTAAACTCCCAACCGATTTAACCAAACCAGAAGGTAAAATCCTAACCGATTCCATATCAAGGCAAACATAATAGTAATTCAACTCAGAGGCCAGCTTAAGGCATGTCCGAATTACAATCAAACCGGAAGGTAAACTCCCAACCGATTCCACAT
>VHZZ01001096.1:94723-105163 GCA_009801015.1 Silene noctiflora | reverse complement strand
ACAGTTTATATTCAATTTACGAATTAACATTTAATTCGTCTAAGCTAATATTATTTAATTGTATTAAATAATTCGTCCAACGGTTTTCTAAAACACCCGTTTTTATTAATTTTCTACCAAAAACAAATTGGCGCCAGATACATATTTTCACAACGGCTATTTACCGTTATTAAAGATTCAACAACGGGTTTTTAAAAATATTTAACCGTTGTTAAAACTTTTAACAACGGAGGCTTCAACAACGCCCGTGTTTTGTTTTTACAACGGTTAATAGCCGTTGTTGTAGGCTTTTTTTGTAGTACTGATTCCGCACTCCAAGGCCAACATCTCTCTTAGGAAGACCAAGAAAAATCTTACTACACCAATGGACCATTTTCATAGACCTACATCCCGCCTACGAAAAATGTGACAACAACGAGTTTAACTTGTTGGCCACACTTACCAGTAAACGAAATACCGATAGAAAATAGTTAGACAAATTGGATAGCACAGATGAGATCAACGTTATCCGTCCAGCAGGTGACAAGAAAATTCTATTCCACGAGGTAATACGTTTCGTGACGCTTTCAACCATATCCCTAAACAAGCCCCGTTTCGAACCCTGAAGATCTGCAGGTAAGCCAAGATACTTCCCAAAACCTCTATTATTCTTAATGTTTAACACCTTCAAATATTCCTTCACCTTAATCATCGTTGTACTCGGACTAAAGATGACCCCCGACGTTTCCTCATTTATTTTCTGTCCTGACGCCAGACAAAAAACATCTAACACCTCCTTCAGCCGTTTTGCCGCATCCCCATTATTTTGCAAGAAGAAGACCGCATCATCAGCAAAGAACAAATGGGTCATCGGCTGTACGCCCTGACAAAGAGAGATACCACGAAGATCACCTTGAGTCTGTGCTAAGATGATTCTCCTCGACAGGACCTCCATACATAAGATAAAAAGGAAAGGGGATAATGGATCCCCTTGTCTTAAATCTCTCTCAGGCCTGAATTGTGTCAGCGGAGCCCCATTAATAAGCACTTCATAAGAAACAGTTGAAACACAATTCATAATCAACCTGACCATATTCTCCGGGAACCCCATCCTAGCAAGCACCACCTCATCCCATCGCACTCTATCATAAGCCTTACTCATATCTGCTTTAAAAGCAAAGCGCCCATGTTTACCCACTTTATGTGAGTTGATGTTATGAATAGCTTCTTGAGCCAAAAGGATATTGTCACTTATCAACCGTCCTGGAATAAACGCATTTTGAAACTCGCTTAGTAGATAGCCCATCACTCTCCTTAATCGGTTAGCGATGCATTTCGTCACAATTCTCATAAAAACATTGCATAGGTTTATCGGCCTATAGTCCGAAACCAATTTCGGATTATCTTTTTTTTTTGGTATGAGCGAAATAAAGGTTCTGTTTGCTTCCTTCAAAACCTTGCCAGAGTTTAGGATAGACATGGCCGCCTTAGTCACATCCTTCTTCACCACATGGCAACACTTTTGGAAAAAAATAGCAGGCACCCCATCTGGTCCAGGAGATTTTTAAGGCCCCATTTGGATAACTGCACATCGCACTCCATTGTTGTGAAAGGTTTATTTAGGAAGTCTATATCGTCCTCTTTAACCCTATTAAAATTCCCTTGAACCAGATCATCCAAGCACCCACTAACAAGTGCGGCTTCACCCTCCTTGTCATCTTGGTATAAATCCTTAAAATAATTTCGAAACATCTTGCTAATTTCCTCCTGATCATAAGTCCAGCCGCTCTCCTCAGATTTTATCCCGTAGATGAAGTTTCGACCTGCCCGACCTTTGACCCAATTAAAGAAAAACTTTGTGCATGTATCCCCATCCATACTCCAGCATATTTTCGCCCTTTGTTTCCAGAACCTTGCAACCGCTTCCGCAAAAAGTCGTACCTCCTCACTTGATCTAACAAAATCCTCATCCTTCCCTTCCAAAATATCCAAATTCATTCCCTCTTCTAATTTTTCATCAAATTCATCCCATTTTTACCCCACTTCATACGTTCATCAAGAGACCACTTCCTGACAACATCCCTAACTTTCGGTAACTTTCGCATTACCCGAAAAGCTGCCGATCCCGAAACCACCATAGGCCAAACCTTCTGAACCAGTTGCATACACTTAGGGTAATCCAAAACCCATGAATCCATCTTATAAGTTCGCTTAGTATCATTTTTTTTAAGATTTAAATCAAGTTCAATAGGCGCATGATCGGAGATTTGGATAGGGTAATGTTTTATACCAGTGTCCGGAAACAGCTTAAGCCAATCCTTTGAGCACATAGCCTTATACAGCCATTCAAAAACTCGCTTATCCCCTCTACAGTTGTTACACCATGTAAATCGTGGTCCTTTAAAGGGTATGTCCATTAATTCATTATCAATCTTCCATTTGGTAAAGAAATGTGCACCATAAAGATTTGTTGTTGAAGCGCTCATTTTATCGTCCCCATACTCTACTTGATTAAAATCCCCCACAATCAATAACGGGTGATCCAACGAAACTAGACACCCTTCAAGATATTTAAACACCGACGCTCTCAAATGTTGTTGAGGAGCTCCATAAAACAAAATCAAATACCATAATAACCCATTATATTTCTCTACTAATAAGACGGTAAAATGCATACAAGAGAAAAAGTGGCTCATTTTTGCCTCCTTCCGCTACCCAACCCATAACCCTCATGTCGAACCATCAGCATCAAACCCAGCACAATTCAATAAACTACAAGAGCGAAATAAAGGACTATCATGCATAACCTTACATTTAGTTTCGATAAGAAAGATAAAATCATAAAAGGAACTACTTAGTAACGCTCTAAGTTTGGGAATTGTAGGGGATAGCGTATTATTAAGGCCCCTACAATTCCAAATCAAGCCATTCATGGCGAAAGAGGAGGTTGTGAAGCCCAACCTCCGCAAAGCCGTCATCATCATTCTCCTGAAATGGACTGCTATTGCTTGACTCATCCATGTCAGCATCCAGGTTAGTCATAGACAGTCTGAAACCACAACCCACCCCTTCCTTGTTACCAGTCACAATCCCAGAACCCATACACGGTCTTTTAGCCAGGTGTACTAAATAATCCTTAGCCTGATCCACAGTAAAGAGAACACCATCAGGGACCAGACCTTCATAAACTTGGGAACAACACTTCCTTTTTTTTGCTCCAGAAATAGCCTCCTTATTAGACTCCCACATCTCCGACTCAGGATAGATATCTGCTAAACCCATGAACTCATCAGAAGTTGCCTTTCCTTTCTTTGAAACATCCTCCATTGCAGCAAACATCCTTGATTTTGATCCAGACTCAGGTAAATCAAACGAACCTTTATTCTTGCCTTGTTATCCTAAACTTTGCCTCCCTTCAATCATTCCCCAGTAACAATTGCATTAAACACAGTCTCCAGGGCAGTTTTTTGGCACTGAAATCAACAATACCATCATCTTCTTGTCTACATTAAGCTTTAGAATGTGGGTTGAACGAAGAGGTGACACTCAGTTCATTGGGTTGGGGACCTGGGGTTATGGTTAAGATTTGAATAGGTCGGGTAGAATCAGCCTCAGGTTTATTTGCATCATTATCTAATTCGGGTTAATTTGAATATATACGAATCTATTGAAGATATACTTGGAGATATTACTAGAGCTAGTTAGGAAAATAAGATTTGGACAAGTACTATGATTATCATAATTTTCTATAGATTATTTAGGAATACTCCACACTTTTGCTGTAATAAATTGTTAACCTTTGTTAATTGTTATCCATGATAATCACATCATTATACAATCTTACATGGTATCAATCTAAAATTCGATCCCCAAATAACTCTTACACTTATTACTTACATTAGTTTAGATCTCGTATAATGTATGCACGGTATTTATAGAGTTTTACTTTTCGCGTGCTTCGTATTATTTATGGATTTTAAATTGACAATTCACTTATTTTTCATTTTTCTCGTCACTGAATTTAGATTTGAGTAATAAAAATTAAAAATGTTAAAAAATCATTAAAAGAGTATTTTAATGAAAGTTTTACTTTTACCTAGAACTTAATGATTTATTTTACAACTTTTTTTACTAATAACATTTTTTGGCGCAGCTTCGTATCATTAAAAGTCAGTAAATTTTCATCGTAAAATTATATAAACAAAAAAAAAGGAATTTTTTTTATCATATAAGACTGAAGATAAATTTATGCAAAAAGTGAAATACGGAAAGTTTTAAATACTAAATTTAAAAGATTGTGCCTTTAATAACCCACTATATCTATAGTACTTCCTCCCATTCAGACTAAAGATTACATGGACCTACTTTTTGTGAGGAGAAAAGTGGGTTCATGTTACCTTTGGTCTGGATGGGAAGGAGTATATGCTAAAAGTACTAAGCTTAATTTTAGGAAAAATGTTTTAGGCGGGAAAAGTGAGAGCTTCTTCTATTCTTTTTGTAGATAGGGGATTCTCGTATTTTATCTATAGGCCGGAGATGACCGTCTTACATCATCCCCGTCGAGTATCCCTTTGATAACAAGGATTAATGCATTTTTTTCATCGTATTATTTTGTTTATTCAATAAAGAAAATCTAGGTTACTATACCATTTTCGTCGTCCATGCGAAAGTGCCACATATCGTACATTGACCCTCCATCGCTCCATCTATCCCACCTAATAGACCAAAAGAGAAAAATAAACTACAATTGGTTTCTTATCCTCATCTACCCTATCCTCAATCCTTACCTTAATCAACAACCAAAACCGAACTCTTTGCTGACCACCTCCAAATAACCACCCTGCCACCCTCACGGCATGACCAGACTAACCTTCGTCTTTCGGCCGATCTACACTCACCATACAAATCCCTTTTGTCCACCGACCATAATCACACTAGTCAGTGTGCCAAGGCCACCCTATCTCCATCGATCAAACAACTAACCATACCACCGTCCTCCACCGAACTTTCTATATCAAACAGCCGAACACCCCACCCTCAATTTCCCCAGCACAACACCACCATCACCCTGGAATATTGTAATATCGTCCATTTGAGGACCTTTTTAGATTGGGGATTCTCTGTTGTGTGCCTTTCGAAGAGCGGTTATGCCTTGTTGGGGGATTCTCAGTGACCTATTGTAATACCCCGAATTTTTTAACTGTGCACTCAGCCAAGTACGACAGAGTACTCGACCGAGTGACGTGACTGAGTGCCTTTTGGGTAGAATCCCAGCTCTTGGTGTGTATCACTTGGCCGAGTGGCTGGTGCACTCGACCGAATGTCAAGACACAAAAACTCGCGTGTGGGGTTCGTGTGCTGGGCCTTGCTATATAAACTCTATTTTCAGCTTTCGTTCTCATTTTAAAACCTTAAAACACCTTATACCCTTTTCCAACTACATAAATCGTCTAAAATTTCTCCAACAAGTGTCAAGCTCCACACTTTATCATTTGTTTACATTTGTAAGTAGTTGCTTATCCCTTTTCTCTTCATATTAGTTAGTAGTGACCCTAGGAATTGAGGGTATTTTGGGTTTTTTTTGTTATTTGGGTATATTAATTAGGGATTTATATAATTAGAAAGTAATAATAAGTAATTATATGTATTATTTGTTGTGGGACATGTTTGTGAGAAGTATTACTTGATTAACTGTAGGATGTGGCTTCTTAGAGGAGGATTAGTGTGCTTGTTTATGCTAATTGGAGGATTTCTCAAAGGTAGAATTTGACTACTCGGTTTTGGTAATATGGATTCTTATTCTTATGTTTGCATTTGTCATTCTTGTTGTTGTTTGTCTTACATGATTGTTTTTGGCTTCATCGTGTTGTTGGGATTTCATCTTAGCATGATAATTTGTAATTATTGTGATCTCATAATGTCATTGGATTTGCATTATAAAGTGAAAGAGGAAATTGTTGTTAATCTCATATTGCTGGTATAAATGCATTATAACATGAGGATAGGTAATGGTGGTACATGTGTCCTTGACATGTTTGAGATTCGTATTCTATGTGATGGTTGCTTCTTTGACATATTGTGATATATATGTGATGATTGGTGGATACGGAGGATGTTGGTGGTGGTTGGTGGAGTTGGTGTTGTGTACATGGTAGTTGAGGAGATGTAAGACGGGTCGGGAGACCGTCTTACGCTTGGGTCGCCTCTTGGAGCTCCCTACTCCAAGAGGGACGTGCACTTTTATGACTTGAGTTTGGAGGGGCTCGTGTGGTGTCACGATGCCTGGCAGAGGGCCCAGTTAGCGCTTGGGCTCGGTACCACAGACGTGTTCTAAGTACCTATTTTATGGGTTGTGGTCCGACTATTTGGTAGGCGGTGCTGAGTTGCTGTCACCGGGTTGTTGGTACCGTGGACATGTTTCTGGTACCTGTGAGGTGGTTGTGGAGTTGTGGTGGACGAAGAGTGGTGTCTTGTATACTTCATTGATGTATTGCATATTCGTATTCATATGTCATTGCATAAATATTTGTATTATCGGTACTGACGTGTGTTGGTGTGTGTAACTGTCGCCTTTTTTAATTGGGATGGTCTGTGATGAACCATACGATATTTCCGGTCATATGGGGAGCAATTTGAATACATATTTGGTTTTGGTAGAGAGCTAGATCACGAGCAAAGACGCGGAGTTGGAGTCGAGCATATAGTCATATTGTAGTTGATATAGTTGTAATAGTTGTCATGTGTAGAAACCACTTGTATTATTCATTTATCCATTATGTAATTCATTAAATATGTTATTCATATAAAATGTTACTTAATTGTAGTTCTGATTCACTGCCTCGGGAAACCGAGATGGTGACATCTCCCGATTACCTTGAACGGGTAAGAAGGGGGGGGTGTTAGAAAGTGGTATCAGAGCGACTATTTTGGAACCTAACCAATGAACCAAAATGAACCTAAGAGTGTTTTATAAAATGAACTCGACATGAGTACAATAGGTGCTCGACTTTGGATGACTAGATGCTTTTATTTCAAATCTAGATCCTATTGTCTTAACCGGTAAACTATGGAGGTGGTTATAAGTATGGGTGATCATTATGTGGAATGTTATGTGATTACATGTGTGTTATCACAAGTTGATAAATTTCTTGCATTGCGTGGTGGTTTATAATATAGTGTATGTTAACATGTGAAAGTTGGATGAAAGGATTGATGTTTATAAGTGCTTTGGGAGTGGTAACTGCGTGTTATTGTGTGAGGGACATTAGTTCCGTTACTTGACATCATAGTTCCGTACATGTGCTTGGAATTGCTAGTGTTATCGTTAGAAGTGTGATTAGTGATGGTTGTTAGTATAATAGTCGCTAGTGTAAAAATAGTATATCAAAAACGGTAAGAGTGAGGAAGTGTAATATATCTCGGAACGAGTCACTGATAGCCGGTGGACTTCAGAACATTACTCTTTTGTTGCAGGGACGATACTCTTTATTTCTAATTCGGAAATTACAAACCGTAGAGAAGCACCCAACCAAGTGCGAGCTAACACTAGGCAGAGTACCAGACACTCAACCGAGTGGTCCATGGCACTCGACCGAGTGGACTATTTGTAATACTCGGTATTTTTTAGTATAGGGACACTCAGTAGAGTACATGGTACTTGACCGAGTGCCCATTAGTGTCAAACTGTCAGTGTTCTGGAAGTGGGGAACTCGGACGAGTGCGAAGCACTCGGTCGAGTGCACTACACTCGGTCGAGTGTCGCGTACTCGACCGAGTGTCCGGTACGTATCGGGTTTTTAGCGGAAAGTATAAATATTAGAATGAGAAGCATTAAATCATTATTTCACTTTCTAAACAAAACCTAGACATCGTTTATAGCTCCTCCATCTAGTTCTTCATTCCGCGGCGCGTCTCTATAGATTTGTTAGGATTTTTACGCATCTTAAGACCGTAATCGCAAGGGTAAGTCTTTAATTGAGTCTTTAAGAATGTTATTGAAACCCTAATTTCTGATTTGGGGGTTTTTGGAGGGAATTATGTCTCATTGTATGATTTGATTCGTTATAGGAGGAGACCTCATAAAAGAGCAATTTTGATCACTTGATTGTCCTGAATTTGCTGATTAAGGTAGGATTTCCTACTCAGTTGACTGTATAATTGTATACGTATTAATGTTTCGATTTTTTACTGTGCTTTATGATAAAGGATTGTGATGATATTGTGATGGCAGAGTTGGTGTGCTGATGTTGGAGTTGGGTGTGATCGGTATTGTGATTGTGATATTGTTTGTGAGCCATTGTGAGAGGTGGTCTCACCCCCATTGTTCGCCTCCTACGTTCTCTCAGCGTAGGGGGGTGTGCACATTAAAGGACTTGGGTTATTGTGGTGGTTTAGGTGGTTGGCTGCGGTCTTCCACTGGCAGGGCTACATACTTCGGTGTGTTGTCGGTTACTTGTGATGTGGTGATGTGGTGTGGTGATGGTGGTGGTGTGGTACTGTTACATTATTGTTTACATTGTTATTGTATATGGTTAATCAGCTGACTGACCCCGTTTAATGTTTTAAAAACTGTGTTGATCCATTCGGGGATGGTGAGCAGTTAGTTTAGCAGGTAATGACGATGATGGTTGTTGACTGCACAACGGGGTTAGCAGGGTGGAGTCTCACGAGTTATATTAGCTTCCGTAGACTTATGTTTAGTTATCACTTTCATTTTAGTTTGGCTTTGTCCTCCGTTTTATGGAGAGAGTTGTTATCACATTAAGTTATATTTATATTTATATTAATAATGTTTCATATTGTTACTATGATGTTCACTGCCTCGGGAAACCGAGATGGTAACATCCTTATATTTAGAGGTGGTCCTTGGTAAGGTGCCTCAGAGTATCGGGGTGTTACAAAGTGGTATCAGAGCAATGATTTTGGAACCAAAACCAATGAACAAAATGAACATAGGGTGTCTAAATAAAATGAACCCGGGTAAGAGTTGTTTAGGGCTACCGCTAAGGTTAGGGAGATGTCCCGAAATCGCACCCTTGCCTTTACAACTTTGAGCCGGTCACGGGAGTGTCAAGGGACGATGTATGCTAAGTGTTTCTCTATGTGTGGTTTCATGAATGATATATGTTGGATATATGCATGATGATACGTGTATTAAACTTGTTGGCATGAATGAATACATTGTTATGTTTGGCTGGAAATTATAACATGATAGGAATGTGTAGTAAATGGTTTTATATATATGAAAAGCATGCGAGATAGCTGTAGAAATTTATGACTCGAACGAGTGCAGGGCACTCGACCGAGTTCCAGGCACTCAACCGAGTGGGTTTTTAGGTGTTTGAGGCAGAATCCCTGCCACTTTTGCACTCGACCGAGTGTGCGAGACACTCGACCAAGTGGAGGGGACTCGATCGAGGTGTACTCGACCGAGTGCATTTTTGGGGGTAAATTATCTTAGACTTTGGTGGTTTTGAACTCGGCCGAGTGTGCGAGACACTCGACCGAGTTGGCTGTACTCGACTGAGTGCCTCTGGGCACTCAACCGAGTGCGTTGACGGTTACTTTTTACGTTATTTGAGCCGTAGGCTATGCGCTTATGACTGTTTGTTATATAGTATGATGGCCCTGAAGAGATCTGCTTTTTATGTCAAAGCTTCTGAGATGTCTATCGAGGAGATCGCCAAGATGATCGAGTAGCAGGAGGTGCTCACTGAGGCACTCCGAACGATCAGTAAAAGCAAAGAGAAGGTGGTGGATTCTACCAAAATGAGCACCACTATCTCTCGCTTCAACCCTAAGGTGTATGAGGGCACTAGAGTGCTAAATATGCTAGACAACTGGCATATGGAGATGAACAGAGTGCTGGAGGTTGTCAACTGTCTGGAAGAGATGAAGGTAGAACAAGCTGCATTCTAACTCCAAGATGAAGCTGTTGTGTGGTGGAACCGAGAGAAGGAGACTGCTCGGGAGTTCTACAAGGACCTAGGGGAACCTGCTATTCCTTGGGCTGAGTTCAAGAAGGCTATGAGGAACCAATTTGTTCTTGAGCACATTAGGAACAAGATGAGGGCGGAGTTCGACTCTTTCCGCATGACTGAGGGGATGACTGTGGCAGAGTATCACCACAAGTTTAATGAGCTGGCTCGCTATGTGGATGATCTGGAGATGAACAAACTGAATCTGGCTATTCGGTTTGAGAAGGGGTTGTCGGTGAATATTCTGGAGAGGTTAACTTCGGGAGTCCTTACTGATGTTAAGGAAGTATATAAGAGAGCGGGGAATGCTGAGAGATTGGCGGAGATGACCAAGGAAGCCAAGGAGAAGAGTGGGGAAAAGAGAAGGGTTGAGAGTGAGGGAACTGGCTCGTCAGGGTTCAAGAAGGGGAACTTCAACCAGGGGAGGGCTTCCTCTGGAGGTTTTGGGTATGGAGATGGCTCATCCTTTGGGGTCGAGGTGGCA
>VHZZ01001095.1:2073-16512 GCA_009801015.1 Silene noctiflora | reverse complement strand
TCGTATGTTGTTTACGTGTTTATTATGGGTGTCATGAGCGCAATTAGGGTTTACGAATGAAACCCTAGTGGTGGCATGATAGGCGGCCAAGAGTGGATTCAAAGTTATAGCTAAAGCTAGTATAACCTTGATGATGATTCGAGTGTTGCAGCTGAAGTTAATATAACTTTGAGTCATTACTCAAGTTATGGCTGAAGCAGGCATAACCTTGGGAATATAAATCAASRTTATAGCCGAATCTACTATAACATTAGATACGAGTTAAAGTTATAGCTGAGACTAACATAACCTTGCGATTATGGCTCAAGGCTATGGTTGGAACTAGTATAACTTTGGGTTTCGTGTCAAGGTTATAGTTGAGGTTAGTATAACCTCATAGGTAAGTGTTTAAGTTATAGTCGAGGCTACTATAACTTCACATCTAGAGTTCATGTTATGGTTAGGGTTACTATAACATTGATCGTCAATACTTGTTTCATATGTTGTATTGTTTTCAACGTGTTATATCATTGTGGTTCTATTTGTTATTGGTCCTCTTGTTCATATGTTGGTAAGACAATCAGATAAACTGTTCTACTATGTCGAGCCGTGATGTTATTCACGCATGAGTTGTACAGTTAGTTAAACTGCGCATTTATATGAGTTGGACAGTCAGTTAAGCTGTTCTACTAAGTTGAGTCGTGATGTGGTTCACGCTTGTTGTGTGCAGTCAGTTAAACTGTGCATTTGTTATTGGCTAATTGAATAGATGACGGTAGTATCAGTTAAATACGATATGAATGAATTAGTGCTACCCTTCGGGGATTTATTTGGTCTATGTTTGGGGGTGGCCAGATTCGTCAGTTAAACGTTCTGTGTCCCGAGTGTTGTTCGATGTACAGTTAATGCATCGAGAGGTCTGGCCAGGTCTTAGGCATATTGGCAGTGGTGATAAACTATACAAAGTACCGTGGAGTATCATTTAAATACTTCACAGCCGATGGAGACGTTAGTTAAACGCTCTGTCAGCTAGAGTCGTCAGTTAAACGTTCTAGCGGCGTTCGCTCTATTCGTTATGCTTTGATGCTAGCTTTGTGCCTTATGTTGCTGTGGACTGTGTGCTACTTGGTTTGTAAGTGTCCATGGCCTAGTGGTCGCATAAAGTCTAGGGTTCATGTTTGTGTCCGTTTTAGATTGATAAAGTCATGGTAAGTTGTTTTAGTTTTCATGAGTATAGATGGTCTCACATGTTTACTAGTTTTGCATTTCAATTGTTATTTATTGTTGGTTATATTCAATTGTTGTAAACATGACTGGGAGAGCATCTAATTACTCCCGACTGATTGTCGACCCCCATTCTCAGGTTGAAAGCTCGGCGCTGTTTTGTTGATGCTTGTTTGGGATGCATCGAGAGGCGAGATAAATAATTGCTTAGGAGTTTGTTTTCATGTTTTGAGAACCCTTAAATAATGTATTATTTTAGTTTTGGAGTTTAGTAGCGAACGGATTGGTTAGGTATTTCTGCCACCTAGACCTTATATTTATCTTATACTCTGATTTATCATTTATATTATGATATTTTATTCACCCCTGTCGTACCTTCGAGGAAGTCTAGGCAAAAGCAACAGCAACAATTAGACTGGAAGAAGATGTGTTATCTAGAAGACACACATCAGGAGTAGAGAGGACGGGCAAGAAGGCTGCAGCAGAAAGAAAGGAGGAAAGATCCAAACCTTACAGCAAGACAATAAACAAAGTGGAGGGAAATAAGAAAGTCTCGTCACCTAAGCTTAACGAATACGGTTTCACAACCGGGATCACAGGGCTCATGCAAGCGCTGAAAGATCTGGGGGACAAAGTCAAATGGTTCAAACCACCAGTCGAGAAAAAGTTATGGATAAAGGATAGTAAAAAGAAGTGTGAGTTCCACAACAATATTGGACACAATATCGAGGATTGCTACAATCTGCGAAAGGAAGTCAAATACCAGTATGACCTGGGAAACTTGGACTACCTGTTATTACATGGGGGCAGGCAGTAGGGTAAAGTAAGCTCCACAAGACAGACCATATCCTCACCTGCACCTGTATGCACAAAGATAATAAACGTGATAACATGCGGCTCAGATCTAAGAGGCCTGACGTATTCCGCCGCAAAAAGACCGTAGTTTTCTTGCAGGGTCACTCATAGCGACTTTCCAGCTGTCACCTTTGACGAGATAGACGTCTGTGATGATCCGGAACACCGTGACGCATTGATCATAATGCTGTCAATGACAAACTGCACAGTAAGAAAAGTCGTGGTAGAAAAGTCCATGACGCATTGATCATAACCCTGCGTAGAAAAGTCCTCCGCGGAAGGTTTTTATTTTGTGATCAAGAACAATTGTTGTACTTTTTCATTGAATGATATAGTCTATGGCAAGGCCATCTCTATTGCAGGTATTTATGTTCTTAATGATGTTAATGATGTTTATCATGTAGAGAGCAAAAAGCTCAAAGCGGGTGATCCTAATCAATCATACCTTTGGCATTGTCGTTTAGATCATATAAAMGAAAGAYGCATTAAGAGACTTATCTCATCTAAAGTTCTCAAGCCATTTGATTTCGAATCTTATGGTATATGCGAGTCTTGTCTTTTAGGCAAGATGACTCGTGCTCCTTTTTCGGGAAAAGGAACACGAGCAAGTGAGGTTTTGGCCCTCACACATACGGATGTGTCTGGACCGTTAACCATCATCGCTAGAGGAGGTTATCACTACTTCATGACTTTTACCGACGATTTGAGTAGATTTGGTTATGTCTACTTAATGAGGCATAAAATTGAAGCTTTCGAGAAATTCAAGGAGTTACAACATGAAGTAGAAAATCAATTGGATAAGAAGATTAAAGCCCTACTATCCGATCGTGGTGTTGAGTACTTAAACAATGAATTTGATTCACACCTAAAGGATTGTGGTATTGTATCACAATGGACTCCTCCTGGCACACCACAATTAAATGGCGTTGCTGAAAGGAGAAACCAAACTTTATTAGATATGGTTCGGTCCATGATGAGTCTAACTGAGCTTCATGATTCATTTTTGGGTTTCGCCCTCTTTTCTGCAGTGTTCTCACTAAATCGAAGCCCAACTAAAGCGACCGATAAGACTTCATATTAGATATGGACAGGGAAAGTCCCTTATTTATCATTCATGAGAATTTGGGGTTGTGAGGCAAATGTTCAAAACAAGTCTGACGACAAACTCGCACCCAAATCTGACAAATGTCATTTTGTAGGATATTCTAAGGAAACGTGCAGTTACTACTTCTACAATCCTCACGAGAACAAAGTGTTTGTGGCTCGTGATGCTGTCTTTCTAGAAAAGGAGTTTATTTCTAAAAGACAGAGTGGAAGAAAATTTGAACATGATGAAGTTCAAGAGCCACAAACCGAGAATGAGGTGGGGGAGAACGTAGAGGAAAATGCTCCCTCCACTTCTGAAACGGTAAACGTTCCTAGGAGGTCAGGTAGAATCAGTTGTCAACCTGACTGTTACCTAGGCAACATCGAAGAGGATGGTGATTTGTTGCTTTTAGAAAGTGACGAACCCACTACCTACAAATAGGCCATTTCTAGTCCCAACTCCGCACATTGGTCTGAGGCCATGCGGTTCGAAATGGATTCTATATACGAGAACCAAGTATGGGACTTGATGGACTTACTTGAGGGTGTGAAACCCCTTTAGAGTAAGTGGATCTTTAAGATCAAACTCGGCATGGATAAACATGTAGATGTTTACAAAGCTAGATTGGTGGACAAAGGTTTCATTCAAGTTCATGGCCTTCACTATTACGAGACCTTCGCACCAGTCGCAATGCTTCGGTCCATTAGGATTATCTAGCGGTTGCCGCATTTCATGATTATGAGATTTGGCAAATGGATGTCAAAACCGCCTTCTTGAATGGGATACTGAAAGAGGAAGTGTACATGACACAACCGGAAGGTTTTGTGGATACATCTAACCCTAAGATGGTGTGTAAGCTTAAGAGATCCATTTATAGTCTTAAGAAAGCACCTAGGAGTTAGAATCATCGCTTTGATCATGTAATAAAACAATATGGTTTTACTCGAAGTGTTGAGGAACCTTGTTTATACATGAAGTTTAGTGGGAGTAAGGTTGTTTTCCGTCTCCTATATGTGGATGACATACGCTCATTGGGAATAACATGCCTACTCTCAATTACGTTAAGGAGTGGCTAGGGAATCATTTCCAGATGAAATATTTAGGAAAGGCACAACGCATATTGGGTATCCGGATCGATAAGAATAGATCCAAGAGGATACTAGCATTAAGTCAAGAAGATTATATTGATAAGATTCTTGATCGGTTCAATATGAAAGACTCTAAGAGAGGCTTTCTTCCTATGGATCATAGGATCACTTTGAGCAAGTCAGAGTCTCCCTCTACACTCGAGGAAATTGAACACAAGAAGACCATCCCTTACGCTTCCGCTGTCGGGTCTATCATGTATGCGATGATGTGCACACCTCCCGACGTCGCGTATGCTTTAAGCATGACGAGTCGTTACCAGGCCAAGCAAGGTAAAGTCACTGGATAGCCGTAAAGAACATCCTTAAGTACTTGCGAAGGACTAAGGATTCGTTCTTAGTATTTGAAGGCGACACTGAGTTGCGTGTAAAAGGTTACACGGACGCCAGTTTCCAAACTAATTGGGATGATTTGAAATCCCAATTCGGCTATGTCTTTATGTTTAATGGAGGAGTTGTTTGCCAGAAAAGCTTCAAGCAAAGCGTGACTGCGGATTCTACAACCGAAGCTGAGTACTTGGCAGCGTCGGAAGCTGTTTGGATTCGGCAATTCATGGAAGAACTAGGAGTAGTCCCTACCGCCGAAGATCCTATCACTCTATATTGTGATAACAGTGGGGCTATTTTTCAAGCTAAGGAGCCCAAGTCATGTACAAAGGAAATACCATGTAATAAAAGATTATATGGATAGAAAGGAAATAAATATTTGTAAGGTTGGGACAGACGATAATATTGCTGATCCTTTAACCAAGCCTTTATCAAAGGCTGAGCATGATGGTCATGTCGTCGCTATGAGATTGAGACGAGTAGTAGAATTCCTTTAGATTATGAGACATGTAATAATTGGATATTGTATCAAGTTTTCATATATATGATGATCACATTCATTATTTGAGTTTTTATGGAGAACTCTTTTCTTTAGTTTGACTAAATATTGATACCTTGTTTATCCGAATAGGATTTTGTGACAACGTTGAACACTATTCAAGTGAACAGGATGAACTTTGTATTTTGTCCCTGGTCACTTAATGAGGTGACGTCTCGAAGTGAGTAGATTGTAAGTCGATCGATGGTTGGTTCAACACCATGAGGTCATAGAGATGACTGGTCGATTACATAGGCAGACTGTATGACACTTTGTCGGACAGTGACCATTTATAGAATCCCTTAGTTTTATTGCAGACGCCTGGTCGTGGCAAAGACTTCTGTGATATTCCTATGAGTCGATTCTTTTGACTGGAGACTATTATCTGAGTCAGTGCAGTTTCCGAGAGACTTTAGTTTTTGTCCTAGATCGCGCCGTAAAAGGACGCCGATGGGCATCCACTGGGTCATGGTGATCTGTATTGAGCGAAGATAGATAAGGCATACAGGAATTGTCCACCCACGTTGGGTTTCAATATCTCAGGGCCACTCGAGGAGTTGTGACTGGAAATGCGTGACCACGCTCGGAAAACGGACAAGAGAATTGGTCAGTGAAGTTTCTGGTCAGACACAACAACAAGAGAGTTTTGACTGGTTTTCAATATCTTTTGGCTGGAGACTATTATCTGAGTCAGTGCAGTTTCTGGTCTTGCAGTCACACTCCCGATCGAGAAAACCACTCATGATATGTTCATGTGCAAGTACGACCTGAAAGACACCTTACATTGAGGGAGATTAAAACGGACAAGAGAATTGGTAACGCACACCTTGTATCGGACAAGTGGGATATTGTTGGAGTAGGTGTCCTCCACAAAGTGCGTATACACATTAAATCTCATTACAGGAATATAATAGGGATATTTATATATTCATAATCCCCGTTAGTTGATTAACGTAAATCAATAACGGTTGGCCGACTAGAGTTTGACGTTATTGTTGTGTGACACCGGTGATCAACTAATCCCTTTCGGCCACACCTATAGGAACGAGCCCCAATAATATCTAATTGTCTGTATGAGATACAGTTTAATTAGTCCTTGATAAAGTGACTAAAAGTTAGTCAATGGAGTTAATTTAGAGAGATCGAGTTTAGAAATCAGGCCGACGGAATATATTATTTAATTATGCGATAATTGAATAATAAATTAATTGAGACTGGTTTTAGGAATTAATTATTAATTACTAAATTTGTACTGACTAACTAATGTGATTAGTGTTAGTATGTATTATGTATATATGTAAAGTACATGTAGGTATAATGAGTGTTATAAGACGAAAATAATTGGGAAACGTTTTTATCATAAACGATTAAAAAAATGGAACATTTACATTAATTTGTGAGACAAATTATAAAATTAAAATGGACCCATTTTGGGTGTCCTTGGACATGTAAATGTGAGTAATAAAATAGGTGTTGTATACACAATGATTACTCTTTTGCATGCCTACCTTTTTTCTCTTCCCAATTTTTTACATTTCCTCTTAACAATGCTAATCAATTCAAGCATTCAACATTGGACACTCAACCTCACTCTCTCTCTTATAATAACCCCTCCCCCTATCTTGAGTAATTGTTACTCATTTGTGAACCATTTATTTTTGCATGTAAAAATTAATCTCTCTTTCTCTCTCTAAAATTACTAAGTATTAGTAATCTAAAAATAATATTTACTAAGAGTTAGTAATATTAAAATATATTTTCAAGGGGTGTTCTAATATTATATCTAGTTAATATATATTAGAATTTGGGATTCTTGTTCTTGGGTGTAATTGGAAGGAGGCCTTGTACTTTGGAGATTTCGCTTTTGGAGGATCATCCATTTTAATATAGCTCAAGAACAACAAGATAAGAGATCACGATCTTGTTGTGCCCAATTTTTACCTATCACCAATGTAAGGAAATAAGATTTTCCTTTCTTATATTTTCTTTATGTCTAATTTTATATTGCATGTTACATAGATCTTCAACAACTAAATTAATAAGTAATTTGGTTTCCTAATTAGAGAGTATAATTAGAGGTCTATGGACTTTCAGTAAGCAAGTCTCTACTGTCCGCAGAGACTAGGTACACATCTCTTGAGAAGCTGGTATTGGTTCTTGTCAGTGCATCTTATAAGCTGCGCCCCTATTTTAAATCGCATACCATACATGTTGTAACTAACTACCCATTAAAATTTTCGATGAGAAAACCTGAGTTGTCAGGTCGAATGTCGAAATGGTCTGTACACCTTAGAGGATATGATATTCAATACGAGCCTCGGACTATAGTCAAATCGCAGGCACTGGCAGACTTTGTGTCAGATTTCAGCCCAGCTATCCAGGGCCAGGCTGAGAAAGAGATCTTAAGCTTGAAAGAAGACAGATGTGGCAAAATATGGACAATGCACATAGATGGGCTTCCAATCAATGGGGAATAGGAGCGGGCCTGGTGCTAAGATCTCCGCAACGGAATCTGATAGTTCAGGCAGTCAGATGTGAGTTCAAGGCAATGAACAATGAGGCAGAGTACGAGGCACTCGTACTAGGACTGCAGATGGCGGTCGAACTAAAAGTCAGGAACCTGCAGGTAAACAATAATTCTTTACTCATAGTTAACAATGTCAATGACTCTTATGTAGCCAGAGATTCAAAGATGATAGCCTACCTCAAGGTAGCAAAAGACCTAAAGCAGAAATTCAAAGATTTCAATATAAATCAGATCCCTAGGGACCAAAATGTGGAAGCAGATGCCTTAGCAACCCTGGGGGCAACATTCAAACTGGCAGAACTATCCACTATACCAATTGTGCACGTGTTGGAGCCAGCAATACAAAAACTGCTAAACACGGAGGCAAATGAGATGGATGGATAGCTGGAAGCAGAACCGGTGAACGATATAGGAGTGGTAGCAAGCACAAATGACCAGTAAGCCGACCCGAAGTAGCGCAAGCCTTATGTGGATTGGCTGACAGAAGACAAGCTACCATCAAACAAAAGGGAAGTAATAGGTTTCAAGATGAAACCCTTAAGATTCATCTTGGTTGATAATGTGCTTTTCAGGAAATCGTTGCCATGACCCTACCTTAGATGCCTGGACAAAGCAGAAGCATAGATCGTGATGCATGTCATCCACAGTGGCGAATGTGGAAACCATGCAGGGGGCAGAAGCCTGTCAAACAAAGTCCTCAGGAAAGGCTATTTCTGGCCCACAATGAGGAAGGAGGCAGTAGAGTACGTGAAAAAATTGCGACACCTGCCAAAGGTCAGCACCTATGATACATCAGCCATCAGAACCCTTGCACCAAATCATTTCACCATGGCCATTCATGACATGGCAATGGACATTATTGGTCCACTACCTAAGGCCCCGGAAAACAGATTATACATGTTGGCAATGACGGATTACTTTTCCAAGTGGATAGAGTCTGAGTCATTCACTGAACTAAAGCACAAGCAAGTGATTTCTTTTATCAAGCGTAACATATTATGCAGGTTTGGAATCCCCTCAGAAATCATATGTGACAACGGGTCATAGTTCGTATCGAACAACACAGAGGGATTCTGCGCCAGATGTAATATTATATTAAAGAAATTAGCACCCAGAAATCCCCAATACAATGGGCAAGCCGAGTTCAGCAATAAGATTATTGTGGAAAAGGCTCGAAGAGCTAGGAGGAAAATGGGCAGATGAGCGACCTCTGGTAATATGGTTAGATAGAACCACCCCAAAGATGGCAACAGGCCAGATGCTCTTTAGCCTGGTGTTTGGGGTAGAAGTAGCGATACCAGCAGATGTTCTGGTCCCCCCTCACAGGTATAGATGTATGACCGGGGAACTGAACCAGATGGAGATGACCAGAAGCCTGGATACGATAGATAAACTGAGAACGAACGCTCAGACCTAGCCTCCTACAAGCAGTCAGTAGCTAAAAATTACAACAAGAATGTAGAAATAAGGCTCCTAGAAGTAGGAGACTTGATTCTCCGAAAGGTGTTCCAAAACACCATGAACCACAAAGTTGGTAAATTTGCCCACAAATAGGAGGGACCATGCAAGGTCAAATCATCAACAAACCATGGAACATTCTTCACCTGAAGAAGTACCACATTTGACCAAGGGGGCAATCCTAGTGTACAGAGAAAGTTTCAGTTGTCCAGAACTCGAAAAAAAAAAATAATAATATTGGGGAGCAGGCGCATAAGAAAGACTTCGAGCTCTATTTACCACCACCTATCAGATATGGTGCAAATAAGATTTTCTACTGAACGCAGGGTGACAAGGCACACGGCACTCCAACATGTCCAACCTACTTCCTGGATCAGGCACCCTTACTAGGTGGGTGGACACGAAAGGGAGCTTGGCCACAACTCAAAGCTCACGCTAATACCCCTAATAACGCCCCCTAGGTAACTACTAACGCCGAGTACTCGATACAGTCAGGGTTGCATAGCATGCATGCACCCCGATGTTCCTAGAATGACGATAAACTTACCTAAGGTACGCCCTGTTGGCTTAAAATATGATGAACACACCTTACGTCATAAAAAAGTTTAAGTAGTCAGTCTAAATCTGCTTTCTAAATAGACACGACATCACTGGAATGTCTAAATCTGCCCCCTAGGTATACACGACATCAGTCAAAGTCTAAATCTGCCCTTTGGGTCGACACGGCACCAATCAAGTCTAAATCTACCCCCCGGTTAGACACCACATCAGTCAAAGTCTAAATTTTCCCTTTGGGTAGACACAACACCAGCTAAAGTCTAAATCTGCCCCTGGATAAACACGATATCAACCAAGGTCTAAATCTGCCCCTTGGTTGGACACAACAGACATCTCAGCATAAGCAATACATAAAACAAATTTTTTTTGAGTTAAGCAAGATGCAACATCATTTCAATTCCAAAACTGCCACCTAGGCAAATTTGACATTGTTCAAAAGATGATCTACACTCTGGTAGGGGCAACAAACCAAAATGTTTGAAATTTTTTACAAAACCCACGCCACGCAGGGCTAGGTACCCAAAACGAAATACTTATAAACAAGTACCCTCCGCTGCTTCTTAGCTTCAGCAAGCTCCACCACTCGTGCCCTCACTAGTAGAAAATCCCCTATCACGATGGTGTTATAGTGGCGGTTCTAATAGAAAACGCCACAAAACGAAGTTAAGAAACTATCGGTGGCAGTTTTAATTAAGAACCGACGCGATAAAAGACTATTTGTGACAGTTTTATTTAAAAACCGCCGCTCTAGGGTTTTTGTGGCGGTTTAATTTACAACCGACGTGAAAAATGGTGTGGCGGTTTTAAAAAAAAAACGCCATTATAAGGGATTTGTGACGGTATTATTTTAAAACCGGCGTGAAAAATGGTGTGGGGATTTATTTAAAAATCGCCACTCCAAAGCTTTTTTGGCGGTTTTATTTAAAACCGACGTGAAAAATGGTGTGGCGTTTTTTTTAAACCGATGTGAAAATTGACTCACTCTCAAGTCCCTTTATTATCAATTACTGTCGATCTCTCTCCCTCTGCTAATAACTTCACTCTTCTACACACCTTCAAGGTTTCGACCCTTTTCTCAACTCACCAGGAAACCCAAACTTAACCTTCATTGCTGGTGAAAATAATGACACAAAATCGCCTCACAGTCAATGCTTCACAGTTCATCAACTACCAGTTCACAATCAGGTTAGATTTTTTCTTTCAATTTTTTTTAAAGATCATCAAATTCATCTATTTTTCGAGGATTTGATTTCGTTTGTCACTAAATTTCATCATTTTGGCTTTAGTGATTCAATTATTATTATCATTTTAGGGTACAATTAAGATTTAGGGTTAGAGATTTTAATTAAATTTCTGTCAATTGGGGGTGAAACAATCATGTTTCCAATTTCTGAAGAAAATTGAAAGATGGACGCCCTTCGAAAGCAGCTAGACTTATTAATGGGGGTGAATCGAAATGGAGATGTCACTGAAATCAATCTCAAATACTTCGATCGTGATGTTTGCCCTTTTTTCTCATCTGGCCTTTGTCCTCATGAACTTTTCCAATTAACGGTACTATTTTCCTCTTATCAAACCCTAATTGTTACTTCGTTTCACCATCTAAGATCTTATCTTTTGATTGTATGATTGCTGTTATTTGCATGTCACAAATTGTTGTTGTGCTATGTTTATAGTAAATTCAGTGATTTTATCGTCGTAATTTCGATTGCCGTAAATTGTAGCAGAGTTATTGATAGTAACTCAAAGTTTGTGATGATTTCTAGCATTTAAAATTGTGCTACCTTTATCGTAAATTCAGTGATTTGATTGTCATGATTTTAATTAAGGTAATGCTGATGTAGTTTGATATCAATTAGTGTAAATGATAGCAACCGATATCTTAGGCGATATACAGATTGCTTTTTAGTCAAGAGATTGCTTTTTCATATACAGATTCGGTTGAACCTTGAGACTGCTCTCCAACATTCAGAGTCCAATCGTCATCAATCGCCATGTGCAGGCTTCTTTTTTCTTTATTTTATTTTATTTTTTTCACTGTTCTCATTCTGTTCTTTTGTTTATACTTAAATATTTCGTATTTACTGAAGTAAAGACATAATATCAACAACTTTTTTAGCGGAGACGCGGAGTATGTTTTAATATAATTTTGGTGCAAAGTAGCTTTGTACAAATATTTGTGACTCACATATTGATAGGGATTAGTGAACATAATCACTGTTCACCTCCTAAATGCTAAATCTATCAATTATGGTTTTGTTGTTGTATGTTTGCATATTGTAATACCCCGTAATTTAATACAGCTTATACGAATAATAAACGTAAATGTTAATTAAAAGTTTTGATATAATAACTAATTGTAAGACGATGTTAATAATTAATTATGAGATAATCTAATGATCGGGAATTAATAATAAATAATAAGTAGTTATAATGTATACTAATTAGTAAGGAGACGGTAATTAGTAATAATATCGTAACTAGTAATCGCGTTTCTTATAATGGGCTTGTATGGTTTTGGATTAGTATAAAAGGGAAGATATCAATCTAACCCTAGCCTTTACAATCATAATTTATGGAATTTGAGTTTGAGAGGAGATCTAGCATTACGAGAACTTTGCATAATTGGAAGAAGGTAAGACGGTTTGTAATTTCTAATTAATTAATTAATCGTTCACATGTCTAGATTAGAGATCGACGCAATTGACGTATGAGCCATATAGAACCCGTGTCTTGACCTGGACTTGAACCCTAGTGTGTCGTGACCTTAGTCTGATCGAGAGGTGACCGTCGACGGCGACAGTGGTGGCCGGAGCAGCGTGAAACAGACGGGAAACAGGGTGTTCGTGAGCGGGGTTTGATGCGTGTTTGGGACCCAATTCCTCAACGGTTTGACTTGGGGATGGTATGGTTGTGTTCAGGGGAAATATTCGACCAAGGGTGGCTAGTTGTGGTGGCCGGCGGTGGCCGTTGGTGTTCATGGTGGCCGGAATTGCGTAAAACAGGGGCTAGGTATGCGCGTTTGTGCAACCGTCTTAAGACGGATTTTGTGGTGGCTGTGTTAGCGTCGAGGGTAGTTGGACCCCACCACTGGAGTCGCCGTACATCAAGGATGATGGGGATGATGGCCGGTGGTGGTGTGGTGGTTTGCGAGGGGGTTTTGTCGAGGGGACTGTTTGTGTTTGAGTGAGGGAGTGTGAGCAAAGGAAGAGGTCGAGTGCGAGAGGGAGACCGTGCCAAGGGGGGATTAAGGCTGGTTGTTTGTGGTGGTGGTTGGGTTCGGTGTGGACCCAGGCGGCTGGTGGTGACCACCGTGGTGCTGGGGGCTGACCACGGTGGGGACGAGAGGTTGAAGACAAGTGTAGCAACGGGTTTGGGCATGTATATGCGTGTTTGTCGAGGGAGTTAATCGTGTTAGCTAAATCGTAACGCGAGGATGTTAGGATGTCTACGTTCCGTCTTAATTAACCATTAGCTAATAGTTAATAAATTATATAGTTCGTATAATTAGTATGTGACGGTAATTGAGTATAATGCGTATGTAATAATAATTGACCAAGTAATTAATAAATAATACGAATCGTAAATTAATACGATGAATGAATAATAATTAATAATTATATACTTGTGTATAGGTGACGAGTTCGTGGTGAAATACTACTAGTTGTGGTTTATTCACGGACAAGAGTTGCTAGCTACAAGGTAGGATATACCTACTCAACCATGTTTTGTGATTGGTTATTGATATTGGATGATTTATATGAATGTTGGATGATTATTGATTGTATATGATTTGGATGCATAGAATTGTCTTGATTAATGTTGACATGCTATGAGCAAGTGTGATATCGTTTGTTTATGATAATGGATAAGGATTTGTGGCATGAGTATGTGCATTGGTTAATTATTGTTTGGTATGGTATGCATTGGCATTGAGTCGAATGTCGGTCTTGATTGTCGGTAGGACAATGGAATTGGAAATGATTATTTTTATCGGGCCCATGGCTTGTCTGCAGACCTGACCATGGTGACCTCAGGCGCGGTCCTGGATCTCAACGACGGTTGAGTGTACCTTGGCCTAGGGAATGGCGAGGTGGGTGAAACGGGATGTGATCACGTGGTGGACTAAAGGATGAATGAGTCATGATGCGGAGGTGCATCAGTTGCATAGGCCCATGTGTGATTGTTTGCATTCATGATTGTTTATGTTGTTTAAGTATATTCTACTCAACCTCGTGGTTGACCGTGTATTCGTGAACACCTGTGATGAACTAATTTTGGGGAGCAGATTGATTGACAGGACTTCTGTAGCTAAGCTGGGAGCTGGACGGCGTGAGACATCATAAAGACTTAGAAGTATAGACCACATTAGCTTAATGATTTTGTTTAATTTCCGCTGCGGTTGTATTTTGAATAAGTTTAAGTACTCTTGGTTTGTTTGTAATAAAAGCCTAAACGCTAAATTATTATTTAATTAAAGTACTGTTGTTTCGTTATCTTTGTTATGCACTACCTCGGGAAACCGAGATGGTAACAGCCATATTTATTCGGGAATGTCTTGCTAAAGGTTCTTGTATAAATGGGGGTGTTACAAAGTGGTACCAGAGCGAATGTTCCCCAGACCTGAACAAATGGACCCAATGAATTTAGGATGTGTCTAATAAAATGAACCCGGGATTAGAAACTATTAGGAGCCCTCTTAGGATTGGAATGAGTTAGGGGCCCCCTCAAACCAAGCTTC
>VHZZ01001094.1:128252-148418 GCA_009801015.1 Silene noctiflora | reverse complement strand
TAAAGTTAAATTATAATTATTACTTGATTGATATGAAAATTAGCGTCCATAATAGTGTAATTTGATGAATTTAATTAATTTTGTGAGAAAGAGAATCAGAGAGATTTGTTTTTTGGGGGAGGGTAAGGTATGGAAAAGTAATGACAAAAAATTCATGAAAGAGTAAACTTTATCCATGAAAAAGCAACTACGTAATTAACATATCAATTGGTGTGATTTGTAATCATAGACTAGAGCCCAATGTGCTTACGATAGTTAACTTGGTTTTATACCGATGCTGGTCTTGGTTTGGTAGTACTTCCTTCGTTCCTTTTTTTTCCTTTTCACTTTAATGAATTACTCCTCGCATATATTAGAGAAATGGGGAAAAACCCCGAGAAAGTAGTCGTTTTAGTGTTTTGCCATGTTTGGTATGCGGTCTTCACTTTTTATTTTCATTCCGGCCTTAATTTTCCCAACGGTTTCTTTCTAGTCAGAGTCAATTATCAAGAAACAATTAATAATTAATATGAGAAAAACAAACACAAATACTTTGAGTTAGGTCAAACCATGATTATCAAGATTGAGATCATGATCGAAATTGGTAGGGTAGAATTAAATCATGGGATAACATCAAGGGTTGTAAGATCCTACAAATAGCTTTGATAGCTAAAATGTAAGAAATTTGGCATAATTTGTGATAGGTAATGTTAAAAGTCCATTTAATGAAGTTAAAGCCTCTATAATAATATCAATATACAACGGTACTCGACCGAGTAGAGTTGACTCGGCCAAGTGAGAAGTTCACTCGACTGAGTAGGTGGTACTCGGCCGAGCGAACCACTTACTCGACCGAGTGACACTGTTAGTGCGCAATAAATCGTGTTTCAACCCTTAACCCTAATTCATTTTCTCATCTTCTCCCTTTCTCTCTAAACTCTTCTTGCCCTCTAAAATCCTACTAAACACATTCACATGGAATTTAAGCTTGCCTTAAAGGATTACTCACCTGCCTATCCTTCCTTCCACCTATGTAAGTAAGATCTACCCTTTTCTAGTCTTATGAACCCTAGATTTTGGGGATTTTCAATTAGGTTGTTTAATTAGTATTTGTTGTTATTATTTGGGTAATTATTGGGTGGTAATAAGGGGTTTTGTATTGTATTATAGTGTAGGATGATTTGTGATAGTTATTATATGATTATTGTAGGATGAGACGGTTTTATGAGATAAATTCTTGTTGTCTTGGACTAACTTATGAATAATGCTTAAAGGTAGGTTAATCTTACTCAATTTCGATATTATAGTTAGTTTTGTATGTACATTTATCATTCGGTTTCATGAAATGAGCAGCCTTGCATTTATATGGTGATTATGGTTGATGCGGAGTCATGTATGAGTCGGAATTCTACTTCATATGGCATGGATTATGTTGACTTGAGAATTTTTTATTGGGTACATGGTTTAATCATGGTTTGTTGGTAATGTGTCGGATAAGGGAATTGTAATCGATTTTGCATTATAACTGCATTTGTATGAGTCGTATTCTTATTGGAGGTTGATGGTGGCGGTGTGATAATTGTATTGGAGACGGAAGGCGGTTGGGAGACCGTCTTCCGCTTAGGTCGCCTCTTAGAGCTTCCCACTCCAAGAGGGATGTGCACATTAATGGCTTGAATTATGTAGGGACAAGTGAGGCTAAGTCACGTCGTTTGGCAGGGGATCCGAGTCGCTCTCGGGCCCGGTACTACCGGTGTGTCCGGAGTACCTTTTTATGGGTTGCGGTCTTACTGTTTTGGTGGGTGTTGCGGTGTCGTCACCGGGTTGTGGGTACGCCTGGGTGTGTCCCGGTACTGGTGGTTTGTGGGTACGTCTGGGTGTGTCCCGGTACCGGTGTGGCGTGGTTGGAGGTTGTATCCCATGCATTTCATTGTCGTATTGCATTATCAGATTTCGTATGTCGTGTCCCATGTTAATTATTAAAACTGACGTGTTGTGTAAATTGTCACCTATTTTCCGGGGTCACGCTACGAGGTTGGAGTCGAGTAGTAGACATGAGTTAGAGGTCGTATTAGATGAGTTGTATTTATTATTTATGTTATTTGTTATCATTAAAGTTAAATTATTAATAAAATGTTCTTTTATCGGAGTTTTGAATCACTACCTCGGGCAACCGTGATGGTAACGCTTCGATTATCTTGGCCCGATAATCGGGTTACAGTAATATCTATTTTATATAAATTAAGACTTTATATTATATAGGCACATAGACGTAATATCGAATAAAGGTAATATGGAATAAACTACTTAATTGGGCATTGAGAGCTCTTATACAAAATTAACTGCGTTAATTGAATAGGAGATTGTTTCGTTGCTCATTTTCATCGTTGGCCAATATTTTTACTTTTAATTTATTTCTCGTATATTTTCATCATTTTCACTATTAACCGTGTCAATTTCATATCAACACCCCTTTTTTTTTTGTGCATAATTTTTTTTTTTTTCATTACAATATAATTTTTGTTTTTTCACAGGATAACATGGTTTTAGAAGAGTATCTTCGGTGCTCTCTTTTATATCCTTATATTATGATAATTTAATTTAGAACGCTGCATAATATTTGAATTACATTGTATGAAAAATTATGTTATTTTAATTTTTAAACTTTTTTTTTATACGTAATCAATTCATTGTAATTAACGGGTATGGTTGTACCACATGATATTGTACAATTAAAATAAAACTTATTTTAACATTAAAATCTTGATAATTTTTTAGTTTGTGTTTTTATTATTATATGTAGATATAGATTTAGAGTTGTAAGTACACTAGAAGAAAAATCCACACACCCTTACAACAAAAATAAAGCTTCCACGACCCCAAAAAATCTCACCATCAGTCATATATGATCCTATACGATCCTACCCAAATCCAAACGATTTTATACATTCCTTGTGCTAAAACAATTCTACGACGATTTGAATCGGTTCCCACATTGTATCATCCTACGATCCAATCCCGATCACGATTTTAACTACTATAACAGTATGACACTCTCTGCAGAACACTAGTCCAACGGTTGCTCATGGCTATTAGGCTAAGCTAAGTACTAACCCAACAAGAATACGATCCTACGATATGGATCGCGATTTTACCTACTATAACGCTTTCGTTAGAACATTATTCTCACGATTGCTCTTGGCTACCATGTTGTGCTTAGCCTTGTTCTTTTTGATTGAAATGAGCAAATTGAATTAAATAGAGTTTAGCTAAATGGAACTAAATTGAATGCATCTGAACTAAAGTGAATGACGCTGAAGTAAGAGTTAATTTTGTGAAAAAATGAGCTGAACAGAAACGACTGAAATTGAACTGAACTAAATGGTAAGTCAAGAAGAACAGGACCTAATTACTAACCCAACAATAATGAGTCTGGCCCAACAAATTAGAGCCATAATCCATACAAATCTACAATATGACACAAAATAAATAAAGTCACATTTTCTTCTTCAGTCTTCTACTCTTCTCCCTCAAATTCAAGAACCATCATAAAACATTAAAACCCGTCAAGCACCAAAAATGTCCAAAGTTCCCAACAAACAAAGCCGTGATCAACCTCTGGTAATATTATTCTATTCCATTTTTACTCCCTCCGTCTCATTCATTTGTTTAGCTTCGATTAAAATACTTACAGAAAAAGTAAACAAATGAGCGGGACAGAGGGAATAGCTTTTAATGTCAATTTAGATTATCAAGTTCTTCAATTTGTTGGTAGTCTAGTGCAATATTAAATTGCTTCTCGTAAAGAATAGAAAAGGTAAACAAATGATGGGACGGAGGGGATAACTTCTTGCGCCTTGTTAGGTTTGATTAAAATACTTGTCGCAAAGAATAGAAAAGGTAAACAAATGATGGTGACGGAGGGAATAACTTTTTAGGTTCAATTTAGAGTTATCCAGTTCTTCAATTTATTGGTAGTATAATTCAGCATTCATTTTGTTTAGTCTATGGCGTCTACGCAATGTTAGCAGGATTTCGAAGGGTTCCTTACTGATTTGCAAAATTGGGAAAGTTCTCTCAAGGACAAGGGTACAGTTTCGAAACCCCAGGTTATTGGCAAGGGCAAGTCGGTAATTTCACTTTTCGCCTTTATTGGTGTCGGTTGCTGCTTGGTTTTGATATATGAAGATTTTTGCTCTTGTGCATAAAAAAGAAGGAAGTGGTTAGCTAGTTGTGTACCTAATACTGTTTATTAAACTGGTAATGTGTACAACTAAATCAGTTTAGCAGTTGCCGAGTAGTGTTGCTGAGTGTTATTGGTTTGTATTGGCGAAGTCTTCATTGAAACCTCCCACAATTTTAAAAGCTAGCATTGGAATGTTTAAAGTAGCATATGTTATTTGTGAAGGTTGTGTGGTTTAATTTTTTTCCGAGTTGGGTAAATTATGTTTTTAGATATACTTCCTCATTTTCGATCATTGTGTCTGGTTGGTGGCTATGTTGCTCTAACCCTATTGGGGTGGATGTCCAAGTGTCGGTCTCAGGGTTTTAACTTGGCTTGAAGTGTAATGTTCAAGTTCACATCCGCGACTGAGTGTTGGTTAGCGGTGCACGAGGTAATATAAAGTGTAGGAGTAACATAGGCTGGGGGAACATCATTTACCATCATAGCACCTGAGTGTTGACCCTCGGGTCTTGAGCAATGAGTATAATACTATGAAATTAGTGATCTCCTGTGTACTTCGCCTAGTTATGAGTTCTATGGTATTGCTATTATCCAAATGTGATGTCGGATAAGAATTATTCCGATCTTATTAGTTGCTTCATGAAACCATGTCAAAAGTTAAATCGGTGAACGAGAATAATCAGCTTGTTAGGAATAGTGCATCCAATTCCATGGATAATATCATTATATTAATATGTAATATGTATTGCTCTTCTATTGATTATGATCCGCTGCGCCAGATGTCAAGTACCTTCATGACTGAAGATAGTACTGTGGATGCTGTGTCAGAGAAGGATCTGGTAATATATTACTCCTATTCATTGGCGCATTTCTTTATTTGTTCCAGTATGCGATTTACTAATTATTAAACACATGCTTAATGTTTTTTCACAGGGCAACGAATACTATAAGCAAAAGAAGTTTAATGATGCTATTGACTGCTATTCTAGAAGCATTGCTTTGTCACCAACAGCTGTGGCCTATGCAAATAGGGCTATGGCTTACCTTAAAATTAAAAGGCAAGTCATGCTGTCATTCCCAATTCTGTCAATATTTTTAGCTTTGTGAGTTGCGATGTGGGTCTTTAGATGGTTCATATATAGAGTCTACACAAGTTGGTTCCGAAAGCTAGTATGCCTTGGTTTCGTTGTAGATGTTCAGTAACCTCGAAATAGCATTCTGTGGGTTGTTCAGATTCCAAGAGGCTGAGGATGATTGCACTGAGGCCTTAAACTTAGATGACCGCTATATTAAAGCATATTCTCGCCGCGCTACAGCCAGAAAGGAGCTTAGAAAACTTAGAGATTCCTTGGAAGGTATGGCAAATTCATGGAACTACGGAGAATGTGATTCTGCATATGTGGTAAATTAACAATAAGTTTTGTGTAGACGTTGAGTTTGCGCTGAGATTAGAGCCACAAAATGAAGATCTTAAGAAACAACGAGCTGAAGTGAAGTCCTTGCTAGAGAAGGTAAAAATTCTATTACATTTGATAGTTTTTTCGCGTTGCTTTTGAAGAATATCTGGAAGATTAAATTTGAAACTCTCGTCCTTCATTTTTCGTTTGCGCTTTCCAGCTAGCATTGGTTGAGGACTTTCAGTTTACGTGTTCATTTAGTTTCAAAACAAAAAGCCTTGTACTTCTCTATCAGTCTGTAGATTTTCATTTTTCTTTCCCAATGATAGTCTTTATGTTTTGTTTAACTATTCTGTTAGTCTTTATGTTTTGTTTAACTATTCTGTTAAAAGAAGAATGTGATCATCATTTGTGCACTAACAGGTAAAAATGATCTCTTATGATGTAAAACTGAACTCGCGCCAGGTTGGTAGAAATGTAGAATGGCTTTTTCACCCCAACCCTCCTAAAATTTCGACACACAACTGGTTGTATAAAGCATGCGTGTAATTAGAAGCCTGTGATTATGTCTGAAAATTTGGTTGCTGACGTGAATGTTTGACCATCATGCTGGATGTTAAGTTCAAAGACGAGAAACCTTTGATCAAACCAAATGCTATGATCCTTAAAAATGAATTAAGGCAACACCCAGGAAGAGAGCAGTCTAAGAATTGTGGTAATGCATTAAGGCTGATGATGCTGATCCTTGACTGTGTAGTCTGTGTTTATTAAACTGCTGTGCCTATGTCCTGCTAAATATCACATTATGATCTTAGCTCTTATCCATTGTCTTATCAAACACTCCAACACGTCTGAAATTTGCATACCTGTCACGTCGTTTTTGTTTTTCTTTTGAAAACGTACAAAGATTGCACAAGTGTTCAGAACTTCAGATTACATTTGTTAGATTTGAAGTCGGTCCTGCAATTCAATAGATTGAACTTTAAAACGCCTGTTATCAGTTAGATTTTTGATAACTTGATGCCCCACTCGTTGAAATACCCTATCTGAATTCTCTCTTATTGTATGCAGCAGAAACAAAATAGTATGTATGTTATTTATTTTTGTATCAAGAGTCTTATTATGATCCACCGTAATTCCTCTGCTAGGCAATTCTTGCAAAAGCAGCCGGAAGTGCTAAAAGACCACCGCAAGTTGTGAAAGAAGTTGAACAAGAAAAGAACAAACATACGTCTACTGTACCTGCTGGAAGTAAGAAAGCTGGAGTAGACGTACTTTCAAGTACTAAACAGGTAAGGGGTGACAATTTTAATTGAAGCTTGTGTTGCACTAGTTTGTATAGTTTACTATCACCGTATCACCTAATGGAAGTTTTATGTGGTATAGAGACAAAATAGTCTGTATGTTTACTATGTTATTTATTTTTTTCTTTATTTTGTAGCCGTATTACGTACAAGATAAGTGTCATTTTAGCAGTTTTTTCCTACACATTTTTTTTTCTATAGATGGATGGACAATGAATAGGTATTGATGTACTATGAACAGGTGTCTCCGAAGGAATCTTTTATGTTGGGCGACGCAGTGACTAAAAAAAAGACATTCGAAAACAGTCAACAAATAAATGGCTTGGATAAAGCTGCACCAAACAACTCATATGTGGTAAGTTTATTTATTTATATATTTAATTGGTTTCAGGGCATATGTGGTATTAAATCTCAGTTCAAAATTTGATATCATAAATTCATAATCGCTCACAGGTGCCTGATGGCGGTTGTTTTACTATAAATGAGGCCTTATCCTCGGCTATTAGTTTGTTTGTGTATGTTGGATGATAAGCTTTTGCTCTTGATGAAATAGCAGAAAAATAATAAGGCTTGCAAGGAATTGGATATGTCAGTACAGGAGCTTGCTTCTCGGGCAGCATTGCGAGCGATGGCAGAAGCTGCTAAAAACATAGTCACCCCAAAGACAGCTTATCAGTTTGAGGCCTCTTGGAGAGGGTTTTCTGGAGATCGTTCTCTACAATCTCGTCTTTTGAAGGTTTGCTGCTGTCTGATTGTAACCTAGCGTTATTTGTCTCTTTCCCTCCACGGTTAAGCTGATGTTGTAATCCTCCGGTATTTTTTATTCCTAGGTAACCCCACCTGATGCACTACCAGACATTTTTAAAAATGCTCTGACGTCTCCATTATTGGTTGATATGCTGAAGTGTCTTTCTTCACTTTTTACGTATGTAGAAGAACCATTCTTGTGTTTTCTGGTATGAAGTATGAACTGTGAAGCATGATTGCTAGTTAATTTACATACTTTGCTTTATCCTTGTGATAGGGATGACGCAGAGCTTGTTGTAAAGTATCTCGAAAAACTAACCAAAGTACCAAGATTTGACATGATCATCATGTGTCTTCCTTCAGCAGACAAGGCTGGTATGTAGCGCTATCTGAAATAGACTATTGATTCTTGCCTATTGCTAAAATAGTAAAATCCACTGCAATGAGCTATACTCCTATAAGGGCTCTTCAATCTCTCGTGATGCTTGGTGTATTTTATGGTTATGAATATCAACCTGACATATTGATATCCACACATGCAGTCGCACACCACAATCCCAATGACTGGTTATCGCACCAACCTCTATATTTTCAAATGTGAGCAAACCATATGTCAGCGGTCTACAAAACATCTAATTATTGGTTATCTGGACTCTGTAAAGTGAAATTTTGAAATTTTCACCACATATTAAAAATGAGCGTAAATGGCAATACCTGATATATTTAGGCACTTTCGCCCCACTCCCTACTCGGTCGATCCTTGATTTTTCTCCTCACTAGGTGGATTTAAGTGGATAACACAGAACGCTCACTAGTTTTCTTCATTTCTCCAACAGATGTTCACAGGATATGGAATGATGTATTCCTAAGCAAGGCTACTCCTATTGAATTCGTGGAATTACTAAGTGAACTCCACCGCAAGTATTGTCCTCAATGATGATGAATAGTTACTGAACATGCCGCTGTTAACAGCTGTTGGAGCCTGGCACTATATTTTTGCACATCATCACTTTCTAAACAGGAGTCAGGGACCATCTTTGCCAGCCTAACCCGACTTCAGCTTAGTATAAACTATTCTGTCTATTCTCCCTGTATCTTCCTTGCTGCTTTTTTAATGAATGCTACACCATGGTATCAAAATGTGTCGCCGCTGAATTATCAAGGCTTTGTAGGGTTACGACAAGCTCATTTTGAGTCAATATTGGCGACGTTCTAGCTCAACAACTCAGACCAGACTAAGATGCCTAATCCTGTCTATCAGACCAGACTGAGATGCTTAATCCTGCCTATGAGATTGGTCCGAGACACTGAGATACCAAATGAACATAACTTAGAAATCTTGATATGCACTTTATTTTCTGAAATAGACTGTTAGATGTACAATTGTACATTTCTGTTTGATGTTATTGAGCATCGTGTTCTTGGTAAGATCCAATCCTCTAACAATACTGCAACTGCTCGCTTTTGTTCAAAGGGCAAATGATTGATGCTGGGGACTCTTTGCGGAGGCACACGTCCTTGGCCCCATGGTACTTTTTTCCCCCCTGTGTGTAACGATTTTTGAACGTTAACAGGTTTCGTACCCAAGTCATGACTCGTAAATACCACCTCTCTAGCCTTAGCTTTGAACAAGCTGATGATTAATGAGACTGTTGGGAGTTCAACATGAATCGGAGTAACCAAGTTCTGCCGTACACCGGTTTTCCCACTTTTTTTGTAGCATTATTTTATTTTTCTTAATAGAAAGATTCAAATTTAAGACACCATAAAACTGCAATCATAACTGGTCCAAAGATGCCTATTATTAGCATGGTGTTTGCATTACCTTTACGGCAACAACTGTATCATGGTATTAAGTATCATCACTTGTGGGCGCGACATGGATGTGGCTATCTTATCTCGATCTGAGTTTTTCCGGAATCACGTTATATCATGATGATAGCGGTTACTATCAAATTCTTTACCAAGTCGTCTCGACGCAATGTTGCCGTCTAAATACTCTGGGTAGCGCCTTTTCATCAGTTTCTCCTCTTCTTTAATAAGGGAATGACGAAGACGATTATATATTGACAGGTTTTAAACTCGGGTTTTGATTAAAATTAATCAATTACTGTGCATTTTATTTAATTTGCAACCTCTCTACATAGTGCATTTATCGTTCCTATCCTTATTATTGCAGCAAACTGTTGTAGTGTATTAATGCAAAGGATTAATCATGAAAGTGATAATTGTTGCAACACAAATACCGTCTACAGTAGGCCTGGTTCTTTTTGGCGCAAAAGAGCTGGACCAGTGGTGGATCTTAGTTATGTTGGGATGGGGCTCGGCCCCCGCTGTATTTTAATATTACAGTGGAAATTTATCGGTCGGTCTCCCTTGACTTGGGTGATTAACTCTTAAACATTCACAGACAGAGTCAATAGTAATCCAAGTTCCGTCACTAAGCTGAACTGAACTGCAATGAGCTGAAATTAAGCCAGAATGAACATGGCCTAAGTCCTCTCGCATGTCGTAACCTCATTTTATTTCCACCTCTATTTAATAGGTGTGAGAGTTGTGTAAAGTTAAAACGATCTTAAACAAGAATTTGTGTAATATTGGAGGAAGCTGATCAGAACGTGCTAATTGTGTTGCTTAAGCGAATTATCTCAATAATTAATGTCCGTAGTTAATTGCTTGGGTTCTAAATACCTAAGTTTAGGACATTCATCAAGGTATCTTTCAAGTATTCCGTATATTAACCAACATTTTAATTTCAAAAATAAATGAAAAAAAATGAAGATAAAAACAATTTGAACTCTCGAAGGATCTCTTGATGAAATAGTATTCTCGTAATTCTTGCACATGAGAGTAAAATGGTATGTATTACCTTTATTTATTTAAATCAATGGGTTTCAATTAGACTTTTTACATAATGATTTCAAATAATAAGGCTGATTTATTTAAATAATCAAAATAAAAAAGCGAGTATATAACTAATTACTAATTAGATGAGGTACACTAAAAAAGAATCGAATATAAATTTTAAATTTTAAATTTATTTCAAAAGGTGATCGTCCATTCTAACCGTTGTATCTACCAGTCTACCACCGAGTAGATAGACTAATATGTTAGGAAAAAATCAAGTAAGTTTTGGTGGCAACAATCAGTCAATCCTTGCCTCCAATTATGCTATAGCTATTGATTCCAAATAAATTGGATAATTGAGAGAATAATTGTCCCAAATAATTGGTTATGGAGAGGTGATATGCCCACTTTCACAAGTCGCTTGCATATTCTTAATTCTTAAAGACACATGACACGCATATGGTATTTGTATAATCAATTGTTATTGTGTGTCAGTGTCGAATAGCTTGATGAATAAAAAGTGATTATTCTATGATAAATAGTGACGATTTTATGTTAAAATGGTCGCTTTATATTATAAAATCGTCGCTATTCGACACTCGGATATAGCCTGGGTATGACACTCATACACTTCATTTTAGACAAAAAACATAATATTTCTCCATAATATAGACAAATCCAACAGTTAGACACACATCTCTATCAAACACTTCTAAGCGAGAACATAGACTACATAACATAATTTGCATCCTATAATTAGATATGGTTGGTGGTTGAGGTCGAGCATGGATCCTCTCCTTATTTTTTGGGAAGCCATAAATTCCCGGGTAAAAAGTACGAAGCAACGGGATTTTATCATAGTTATACAGCATTGCCCTTTTATGTGGCCCACTGATTGAATAGGTTGCATGGATAAAAGGGCATTTAAGGCATTATACACATAAATCCAGTGGCTTAATACAATTCGTCCGTATTTTTATGGCTTCCCTATTTTTTCTCTTCATTTCCTTTCACTTTCTCTGCTACAAAAATATTAAAACATTGTTTACTGTCCATCTCAGCAAATAGTTAACCGTTGAATTATTTCAGCATAAAATAGAGACCATCGAAAGATATTTGAAGAAAATTGAGAGGATTCTACCCAATGGTTCTGTACATACTTCCTCTCTTCAACTCAACTCTACCTATTTCATTTTTCTACACTATTCTCAGATAAGTTTTTAATTTCAATTTTCGCTCAATACAACACGTGGAAATATATTCATGTGGGGTCTTATTTGATTCGTCTTTATGAGAACATTAAAAATATCTAACTTTTATAATTTTTGCAAATACGTAGTTAATGATATTTAACATTTAAAACGCGCGTTGGTAAACGTGAAAAAGTAAAGTGGTAGAGCCGAGTTGAAGGGAGAAAGTATAAGATTTCAATCAGTTGACACGTGTAGTTTGGTAGATAGTTGTTAGCATATTAGCTAATATTCCATGTGCATGGCTCGCTAAAAGTCAAGTATTCAAACGTATACCAGGTTTTCAACTGACTAAATGTTCCTCTTCACAATCTCCTTCAAAGTGTCTTATTTTATTTTTTTTGGGTAAACCCTTCGATTTAATCCGGATTTGAGCCGGGTAGGATCACTAGGGCGGTAAAGTTCTCCCTCATGAGTTTCAACATTGCTGCGTTCCCAGGGCTCGAACACGAAACCTCTGGTTAAGCTAGAACAACCCCTTACCAGTTGATCTAAGTGCTCATGGGTTCAAAGTGTCTTATTTGTGACGATCATAAATTATAACGACATAAATATTATTATTTAGATAAAATGTAATCACCCATAAAATCTTACATATTAAATAATGATTACATTTTTTCAATAAAATAGTCACATTTTGGTGCGTTATAATTTATAAGGGCAATTCTCATTTGTGACGGAAGGTATCCGTCACTTTGAGAAGACGGGTACCAAATTGTGAGACAAAAGACCCATGAGAGGAGAGAGGAAAGCAAGTGGAGGGGTGCCCCACCTTTTGCTTTATTCGTTTTGTGAGTGACATTACCCGTCACAAATACCGACCCGTCACAAGGGAGACGCTTTGAATTTATAATGTGTTTACGTTCGTTAGAAATGAGAATTTGTGTTATACTTATCCATGCTCCACGATGCTGGACAGTACGTACTTATATACTATTAAGTACATGCATGCATTCTCATGAATCCTTTGTTTATAAATTCTCCGTTTAATTACCTACGTATAATTGTACTTTGTATATTTGGAAATAAATACTAACTGTACATGAAATTTGCCAAAAAAAATAAAATAAAACAAACATTATATTGCCAATATTGACTATCAAGTTGTTGACTAGGATAAGGGTTCTATGATATTCGTTTCCTTAAGGTTTTGGTTGAGATGATTCATCTATCATGGTATTAGAGCCAAAGTGACTGAAGGTCACGGGTTTAAATCCTGACAGCCTCCAATAACTCACGAAGTGGAATTTCAGCACATGGTTTGAGGGGATCTGTGCACCAACCACTCTTCGAGCCCAATGGGCACTCAAGTGAGGAAGCGTAATAGGGGACAATATATGTACGCACGTTGCATACATGTAACGGAAACATTTGTTGGTGGATGAATCGATTAAAGCTCGCTAGTTTAGTTGTGACAATTGACAACATAATATGGAATCAAACATTTGTTGATACAATTGAGTTGTGGTATTTTAGTTCGAAGACATGTGGTATATTATCTTAAATCTCATAATCCCGGTTGTAAAAGTTACACTCAAATCATAAATGTCTCATACAGTAATTAAGTTACTCGGTTGCTCTTGTACTCATATTTAGACTCGAAATAATATTCTTAAACCTTAACAAAATACTCGAAATAACCCAGAATATTATAGGATCCATTTGAAAAGCACGTTAAAATTACACATGCATGCTCTCACAATCATAGGAATTAGACTTTTTTTTTTATTTTTATTTTCAAAATTCTTGATGTGTTGGTAAAATATTAGTTTAATGAAATTTAGGACCTTTGGATTCTTCCAAGATTCTTGATACAAATAAAACAAGTCCTACAACTATTACTCACACCTTCTCTCTTCTCTTTCTTTCTCTTTTTGAGTGAATAAACTGTACACACTCACGTGACCACATTACATTTCCTTCTCTCTTACATCCTTTATTTTGTGTCTTACCACGCGCGCTCTTTCTCTCTCCTCTCTCTTCGTTTCTTCTCTCTTACTACATCCTCTCATCACGATTTAGCCAAAGAATAAGACGGTCTCATAGTGTAAAATGATCCATTTTTAGAAATACTAATCTCTGTTATCTTCTATTTTCTTCCCTTTTACTTTTTGTATAAGAAATAAGAAAATAAATTTAGACCAAACAAAACACACAACTTTGAAGGGAATTTTGACTATATTTTCGATGTTTTTATGATTTTTTTTTTTTTCGTCAACCAAAGTATTTTGCAAAAGATATTTTAATAATAAATGTAAGTTTTTGAGGTTTATAATTTACATGAGTATATTTTATTCTCTTGGGATATATATGGTTAAAAGTTTGAAAATTAACCTTCGAAAAAAAAAAAGAGAAAATGAAAAACGGAGGAAGCAATATTTATATTTATCCTAAAAAAAATTACTGTATACTTTTTATCCGACGAAACCGTTTTATACTATTAAACCGTCTCATAAAATCGTCTCAACTATGAAACGGTCTTACATGTTAACTACTGTCCTAATTTGTGTCAAACCACGCGCGCTCTCTTTCTTCCTCACCTCTCTTCATTTCTTCTCTCTATTGTTTCACACCCGTGAATTCCCCTTTTCATCATTTCATTTCTAATTTCAAACCAATTTATTTCAAATTATTTTCCCCCAAAATCTCTGCAAAATCACGTAATTCTTCTACTGTAGTAAGTTTCGTCACTTCTTTAGATCATTTTCTATACTGGGTTCGTTAATTTCTTCTGTTTTTTCATCTTTTTTTTTTGTTGTTGTATAGATTATATAGACGTTATGTTTATGATCACATTTTGAAGAAATGTTACAAGAATTTTAATAGTTATTCGAAACCGCCTCTTTGTCTTGCTAATACAAGCGTAAAACTGCGTACATCCAACCCCCTACCCCGCAATTTGCAGAAGCTCTTGAGGTGCTGGGTTAATGTTGTTGTTATAAAAATTTAAATAGTATTGTTTTATGATGTGGATTTATGTTATATATGAGTAAAAAAAGTTAATTTTTGGTGTAGAATGTAGAAAGATTCTTCCTTTTTGATAATTATTCTCTGTTTTTGCATGTTTTTTCTGGGTAATTTTTTGTTGTGTACTTGTATTGAACAAAACCTCTATCTTTCCTTTGTTAAACCTTTTATTTGGAGTTACATTTATGTTAGGAAAAATGTGTGTAACTTTTTAGCTTCAAAGATGGTAACTTTATCCTTTCTATAAATCTATTGTACTCTCTCCATCTCGGTCATTACAAAGAATAATAAAGTTAAACAAATGATTGAGTCGTGGGGAGTAGTTTTTAAGCCCTCGATTTATTTTTAAGGATTTTTTACCATCTTGGTTTGTTGTATGTAGCTGCATTGTGTGAAAAGTTTGGTTTTTGGAATTTTCAATTTGGACTCCTTAGACGGTTTAGAATGATATGATTCATGTTAGCGGACCCAAAGTTATATTTTGGGATTTAGGTTTTGTTTGTCATGTTCAATTTGGACTCCCTAGATGGTTTCAAATGATGATTCATGTTAGCCAACCCCAAATTGTTTTTTTAATAAGGCTTTGTTGTTATGTTCAATTTATTGTGTTTAAGACAGGATTTTGATTTTTTTGACAAATTGGTTGAATTTGTGGAAAATGCAGGAAATGGGGGTTATTTCAAGGACATTATTCCCAGCTTGTGAGAGCATGTGTGTTTGCTGTCCTGCTCTAAGGTCCCGATCCAGGCAACCTGTGAAGCGCTACAAAAAGTTAATTGCTGACATTTTTCCAAAATCTCCTGTAAGTGTGAAGAAACATTATTTCTGCAGTTTCATGGAAGGTTACCATGTAGTTTTGGTTGCTGATTTAGTGAATTTTATGCATATGGTTTTGGTTAATAAATTGGAGAGCTTGATTGCTGTGCTGTTCTTAACTTGCTCAAGTTTGGAGTAGTAAGCTACGGTGTGCTGAATCTTCAGATTTGCTCGTGTACCTATGTCTAATATTTCACAATTTTACATGGGCGTGACACTTGAACACTTCATTTTTATATGATAGTTGAGCGTGACACTTGGAGGTACACCCATGTCGAAAAAAAAAATGCAGGTTTTAACATGTAGGCTCTTATTTATAAGTCATATACTCCTATATATATACCAAAAGATAGCCGACACTTTTACTTGGTTGCACAATTGCACACCCTTGTTGGACTTGTGATATTGTTGGGAGATTTTCACTCCTAGCTAACAAGGGAAAATGTTAAAAGTTGAGATTATTGTAAAGCAACTCGGTTGCTCAGTTGCGTTTAGGAGGATGGTATGTTACTGGTTCCTTGTTTTAGCACAAGTAGAGGAGTTATAACCCAATTCTAAGTTAGTTTTCCCATGTTCAGGACGGGCAGGCAAATGACCGAAAAATTGTGAAGTTATGTGAGTATGCAGCCAAGAATCCTGTTCGTATTCCCAAGGTAACCTTTTGTGATCATAGCTCTTTATTGTTAACTAAATAAATTGCATTTTGGGATTTATCTTAGCCTCTTAGGTAATGGGAATTCGATATCATTGCAGATTACTAAATACCTTGAAGAGAGACTTCACAAAGAATTGCGGTATGGACATGTTAAGATTGTCAGCATTATTATGGAAGCTTACAACAAGCTGATCTGTACGTGTGCAAAACAAATGTATGTTTGGCTTTCCTTTTTTTCTTTTTTGTATTTTATATATTGTTCTTTCAAGTTACTATAGAGCACCTTTCTTCTGTTGCTAAATGACATTTCTAGGCACTGAGAAACATTGAATGTTTTTATTGTTGATAGTTTGATACTGACCCTCCTGTTTCATTGTGATACATGCACATAATTGGATGTTAATGGTCTGTACAATGTAGACCTTTGCTTTGGTCTCTTTAACTATGTCCGCGCGGCACGCCCCACATCCTAGAATAGGTATTAACTGCATTTGTTTTATTTTAACAGGGCCTACTTTGCTACCAGCTTGTTGACTCTTAGCGATGAACTTTTGGATTGCTCAAAGCAAGTTTCTGTGCAGAAAGCTGGATGCCAAACATTAACTCAGTTTATTTACTGTCAGGTAATAATAGGATTTGTCCCTTTCTGTTGTGGATTTTGGCAAGGCTTTGTCGATGTTGTGGACGTTAGCATACTTTGCTGCCATAGGCAAGAGCCCCTGAGGACATGGTGTAATGCTAATAATGTTTAATATTGAATGGCGGGGTCTATAAATTTTCTACTATGATTTCTTAATTTGACACGAAATGAACACAGACTGATGGAACTTATGCCCACAATATTGGAAGCTCTATACGAAAATTGTGTATGCTAGCTCGTGAGATGGGTGAAGAGCATGATAAACGCACCTTGAGAGCATCATCCCTGCAGTGCCTCTCGGCTATGGTAAGATTTCAGCCTGGTATTCTCCAAGGTCATGATTTCTGAACAACTATATGTCTCTCCTCCCTATTCTTCCCTATTTTTGGCCTGAGCTTCTTTGTTGCAGGTATGGTACATGGCAGAGTTTTCCCATATCTTCAATGATATTGATGAGGTCAGTTTCCGTGGAACTTTATTGTTAAAGTATGCAATCTTCTTGACTCAGGGTAAGGCCTTGGTATTTAAACTCTGATTGACACTTATCTTAGAATTGGTGGTTGTGCCCACCGTTATCTGTCTTTGCGTGGTAAGGTGTGGCAAATTTGGTCACTATGTGGTATTCTGGCCAAGATTTATTGTAACCATCGAAACTTCTTTAATTCGGTCACGATGTGGTATCGTGGGCAATATTTATACTGTGGCCTGTGAGTAGGGATGATTTGCTATTTATTTCGTACTTGGTAATCTTATAACGTCTATCACCCATTATTAATGAACTTCACATTATTTTATGTTGACCCTAGCACAGATTGTGCAAGCTACACTGGATAATTATGAAGAAGATTTGCGGGATGAGGAAAGTGTGGTACAGCGTCATCTTTGGGTGAATGAGGTTGTTCGATGTGAAGGCCAAACTGGAGCCGGCATTGGTGTTTCAAGTGCTTGCTCAGCTACTGTAAGGCCGCCTCCGGAAAGGAAGAACATTCTTTCATTAATAAGGTAAGTAATTGCACGAGACAAGCAAGTTATTTTGGGTGTCGATTTGATGGATATTATTTCATTAATGATCTCACAGGCGTAATGAAGGTTTAACTATTCTTGCCCGTTATATTTGTTTTCGTAGAGAGGAGATTGAGAATCCGAGAATATGGGCACAAATCTGTCTTCAAAGGATGTCTGAACTTGCAAAAGAGAGGACCCCAGCACGGCATCTTCTTGAGCCAATGTTTGTGTATTTTGACAAAAGTCGACAGTGGCTATCTCAGCAGGGTTTGGCTGTGATTGTGCTGTGTGATATGTGCTATTTCATGGAAGTTCCAGGTATATGTTAGCTGATGACATAGTCTCCTTGGTCTTTTTGTGATTTTTAGCCTTGAGTTATGGTACTATTTTTGAAGTGTTTCTTCAAATGCTAGTGCGCATGTTGGGTTATTGGTCTATGGTTTCTCCATATGTGTCCACTCACCTTTTTTGCTTATCCATGATAGGATAGTCTTCATTCTCTTATATTTGTTGAGTGCTGCTTTGATTTACGTTGTATTTCATTGCGGACTTGCTGTAATACAGTGAAAACTCAATGCTTATTTTTCTTTTTTATCAGAAAAGCAGCTGGTAATTTTAAACAGTGTCGTACGTCATTTGGATCACAAAAATGTAGCACATGACCCTGCCCTCAAGTCTTGCATTGTTCAAGTTGCTGCAACCTTGGCACGGCAGATGAGGTCAGGAATCACTCTTGCTGATGTTGGATGTGTTGTTGATTTACTATGCCACTTGCGGAAAAGTCTTCAGGCTACAGCTGGCCCCATTGGGGAAGAAGACATGAACTTGAATGTCCATCTTCAAAATTCAATAGAATCTTGCTTGCTCGAAATCGCAAAAGGGGTAAGAACAATGTTAATACCATTGCACCCCTTAGCTGCTTCTTAGTTATCGATTTATGGTTCTATTTGCTGCCACAATTTCATAGCTATTCCCTCCTCATCTTGCAGACTAATGACCCAAGTCCATTGTTTGATTTAATGGTGATTGCACTCGAGAAGTTGGCCCCTGCTGGACTTGTTGCACGTGCAACATTGAGCTCAGTGTTAATTCTTGCTCATGTAACTGTGGCTGTCTATTCCCATTTGCAGCAGGTAATATTGGGACTGCCGTTTTGGAGCCTTTGTTAGCAAAGAAATATTCTCATTATCTCATTAATTTTTTTAACTCAAGCAGGCAAAAAGCGACTGACATTTTATATTTAATACCTTAGTGTTATATTCCATTACACCCTAGTCCATCTGTCCAAAAAAAGCTTCCTGTTTTCCCTTTCTTTGGGGTGCCTGTAAATAAAGTTCCTGCATTGTATCTTTTCTTTTTTACGGGTTATCTACTTAAATGTGGCTATTATGATTTGTGACCTCACGTGTTTACGCAGTTTGTATCTTTATTCGCATCTTACTCTGCTCCTTAATCCTCTTGCAAAAAAAAAAGCAAGAGCCGTCGCTTAATCCTGGTTAATCTGTACAGGCCTTTCCAGAAACACTGCTCCTTCAACTTTTAAAGGCTATGTTGCATCAGGATACCGAAGCACGCCTTCTTGCTCATCAGATATTTGCAATTCTATTATTTCCAAGTTCTTTGAGAACTTATGAAGCAAGTAGATGGAAGTCCAACAGTAGATCAACATCTGATTCAGTGACGGCTTTACTCGAGAAGTTGCAGAAAGAAAAAGTTTCCAAAGGGAGAGGGATGCATGGGGGTAGCAGCATGGATGATTTCAAGAGTAAAGATTTCTCAGAGGATGAGAGTAAACAGGGCTGGACCCGTAGAAATTCCCCTAAATTCTACAAGTTAACCTCCATCATTGACAGGAATTGTGGAACAAACATCGTTTGTGAGGTAGTCTAGTACTGTTATCTTATGTTCATTGCATTTAATCTCGGTTGAGACTTAAACTTGGAATCAGTCATCTGGCCTAAACTTGGCAGTTCTATAAATGCAACCCATACCATGGTGTCGCAAACGTTGTTAAATACTAGTACCACGCTTAAGTTTGGGTGATGAGTTTATTATTGCATTCATATTGAGTTTTTTAATTGCCGCAGGAGCCATGTGTGATGAAGCTGTGTGAAGATCAGATATTGCAATTGCTTTCTGGGTTTTGGATACAGGCCAATCTTTCGGACAACTCACCGTCAAATTTTGAAGCAATTGCTCATTCGTATTGCTTGACACTCATTTCTTCCAACATGAAGGTGATTCTGATCCAAGATTAGCTAGCATTTGCATATGTCCTGGAATTTTTTAGACTGGGATGTTTGGGAAAGTGAGCTTTGTGTATTTACTATTACACTCCTTTTTAACATACAAAAGCAAGGAGTTTTTTTTTTT
>VHZZ01001094.1:111996-122634 GCA_009801015.1 Silene noctiflora | reverse complement strand
TCATTTTAGACCGAAATATTGAAAATTTCGCACAAAATAGCCGTATCAGATACGTTGATACGTATTTTGTCGGATACGAGTAGACGAGTCTGAGTAACATAGGTCTGAGTAACATAGTTAGGCATACAACAATCATTCTATAAGCACCCTTCATTCTCGTATTCAGATAAAGATATCCTCTTAAATTTGTTTAACTGAATTCTGAAGGTGGAAATGATTTCTGAATTTCTGACCGATTTCATATTTCAGTTGCCAGCATGTAACAGGCCTATTAGAACCATGTTTCGTACATATGAAAGAGAGGCCTATATTTTTATGTATGCTGCAATTTAGTAGTCATTTGGACACACCTATAAACAGGCATTCTTCACTCGAGTTTCTTAAAAATGGTGACATTTATGCTTAACTTTGCCTGTTTAGGAATGAGCCCGTTATATTCGATGATGTGCTTTAAAGTTGCATGATTTGATAGTTGGTTTGTTGAAAATTTGAAAATACGCTTTGAATATGATCATTGATTTGTTTTGGTTGCACCATTGCCTTGAGCAGGATATTGTCATGTACGTGAATTCCCCCGGAGGATCTGTTACAGCTGGTAAATGTTTTATTTTAATCTGATTAGTGAAGTGACGAGTTTTTGCACTTATTTCCGCTTCCTTTTATCATAGTGGTTGATTACATTTGTTGGATATCTAGGTATGGCAATATTTGACACAATGAGGCATATTCGACCCGATGTCTCCACTGTCTGTGCTGGCCTTGCAGCTAGGTAACTCCAACTTTCATTGGTGATGATGCCTTATTCTTTTATCAGTTCTCTGATAGTTGATCTTTGATTTAGATAATTATGATTTCATTTTTGGTTACTCTGTACTTCGATTATTTGGAAGCCTATGCAGTAACAAAAATTTACTTTACAGTTCCTGCTCTGTAGATAGTCAAGGAAAATATTTTCTCGTAGTTCAGTTTAGTCCCGTTTAAGTTTTAAGATGATCAAATGGACCTCTTTGGGGTTAAGTGAACTATGTTCGAAGCATTCATTCGCTTGAAGCACTTGTGCTTGTGCTATGTTGTTTGTATCCTGAAAATGTATTTTTAATTCTTCTGCAGTATGGGAGCTGTTATTCTTAGTGCTGGGACCAAAGGCAAAAGGTATAGCTTGCCTAATTCAAGAATAATGATCCATCAGCCTCTTGGTGGTGTTCAGGGTGCTCAAGCTGAGCTAGAGATCCAGGTAAACGCCACACCTCTGATACTGAATACTGATTCCTTCCAATAGTAAACCCGACTGCTTAACTACTGAACCCAGCTCCCAAATGAAGTAGCTTAATACAATGGGCCAAGGTCTCAGATTCAAGACCGTATAAAGCCAGCAGTGTTTTAACTCAAGAGAGAGAGCTTGAGCACCTTTGTGTAACGAATCTGAAATAAACTGGTTTGTTTACGGTTTACACAATAGCACCCTGAAAAGAACATACTGGGTTTTGGTCTTTGACATCGGAGGATCTGACAAAATTTGTAACCAAATTTCAAACTACATGTGGAAGTCAGATTTATTTCTGGGATAGTTTTAACCGTTTGAGGCTGATGGCTCATATATTTGTGGGCAGTCAAATGAGATGCAACACCATAAGGCAAATCTCAATAGCTACCTGGCGTACCACACAGGACAGAGCTTGCAAAGGATCAATAAGGACACTGAACGTGACTTTTTCATGAGTGCTAAGGAAGCCAAAGATTATGGTCTCATTGACGATGTCATCATGAACCCTTTACAAGCACTGCAACCACTCGCAGCTGCTACTGCTGATCAGACATCGTGATCATGGCCGAAAATTCAGCTCCAGTCACTCCATTCTTGGAGTACACATACATAAGGTTAAGTTGCATAATTATTTTGTAATACCTTTTCATGCTAAATAGCCGTAAAATATTTACTTACTATTGACTTCGCATCTTTAATGGATTGCGGTATAATATCTAAAGTGCTAAAATTTGTGTTGCAGGAGACTTGCGAGCTTGATTAATAAGGAATATTTGCCATGGAGAGTCAATCACGACTCGAATCATTCCTTATTTTCTCGAGCTTAGAAATTATAGATGGTGATGTGGTGGCATTTGAAGATTCAAGGTGAAAGGTTATTGTCGACGTGCAATCTGTAATCCTTGCTTCCTTAGTCTTGCAAGGTTTAGTCATGTCAAATGTTAACGTATAAATGGAGTGTTAGCCTGATAATTCTCGTTATGTGATCAACATTATCGTATGAACTTTCTTTCCATTTGAATTAGAAAATGAAGGTTTGCTTAAACTCATAATATCCTTAATAGTTTCGATAGCTTTGAGCATTAGAATCTGGAGTACGTTATTGATGAACAAAAATTTATGTCCTTTTTTTGTGTTACAAAGGATCCTGAATTTCCATTAATGGTGTACCAAGTTTCTAAGTACAATAAACGGTGCGACGAATGGTAATATTTTAGCTTACCAATAACGATAATATATGATGGGATACCTGATATACGTGGTTTGAAGACTTTCACTTACGTCTGTCTTGAAAGAATGTTGCTCGTTCTTATATAGGACGGTCTTATCACGAGACTCGTCCAGTTACAATAAGCCTAAATCCTTTTTGACAAAAAGCAATTTGTATTAATAGAGTTTTTAATATTATTTTAGGGACGTGCTTTTTCACATACGGATTTTACTTTTTTACATACGACTTTTACAATTTTACCCTTATCATTTTTTTCATTCTCTCACCCAATTGATTTTTTTCCCCTTCCCGCATCTCCCTTCACCACCAACACCGCACTCCCACCCCCGTCCCCCTCCTCCGACCACCACGCTCCCATTGGACACAATGGAGTAACCACCACCAAAACAGTCTTTGAAGACATTCATAGATGAGAAAAGTCTGCAGCAACTCAGCAAATAACATAGATCACAATACAACATTTGTTGATGCGATGACATAAACCTAACGATTGCAATACATTGTTACACACGCCATTATTGTAAACAAGTGAACATTTATTAATTAATAAAAGCACCTTGACATAATTCACCAATTGGTGCGAATAACGACACAATAAAAAAAAAAAAGAGTAAACAAGTAAAACTTTAATTGATAATACTCTGTAAACATTAATCCTAATTGGTAATTGATAAACCATAACAATTTCAACAAACATATATTAATAATTGCTAAACAATAAAATTACTTCATTAATTGGAGAGTTATAATCCATTGTTCAAGTTTATAGAGCAATTAGATTCGATTTTAGGGAAAAAGGTATAGGTAAGAGTTAATTTGTTTAGGTTTAGGGAAAAGGGTATGATAGGGAAACTTTATGAAAAAATGTATGTGAAAGAGTAAAGTTCGTATGTGAAAAAGTAATTCCGTTATTTTAAGAGTAAATTGGAAAAATTACTTTCTTTTGAATTTTTTTTAATATTCCCTTAAATTGCATTTTTTGCTAAAATTACTCCTTTAAATTGCATTTTTTCCTAAAATTGCTTCAAAACTCTAATTTAAGTTGACTTATTTCCTCTGTTTTTGACCTATCCCTACATTTGTCTATATAGTTACACCTTTTAAAGTATAGATTGACTAAGCCACAAACGGAATAAGTCCAAAAACAGACGAAATAAGTAAAACTTTAAAATGGACTTTGGGGGCAATTTTAGCAAAAAAAAAAAAAAAAAAAAATACAACCTAAGGTAGTAATTTTAGCAACAAATTTCAAAAGGGATAAATTTAGAAAATTTTGATTACTCCCTTTTGAAATATTATGATTAGAACCGATATATTTACATAATTTATTTTCGCAGTACGTATTTTACACATTTCAGTACTTTTTTCATACTATTTTCCATTTCCCTACCAATAAGATTAAAAGAAACATACTCTCTTATTCTCTCAACCCTAAACACTTCAAACTTTGAATCAATCAAAACTATTTAACTATTAACCTAATTTCATTGTAAAATTGGCATTTGATTTGTAAAAGAGTTATCGGCCATCCTCATAATAAAGTACTTGGGTACCATCCTATATCGGCCATATGGACCAGACTTTTCATAAGACGGTTTTATAAAAGAGTTATCGGACTTTATCGTCTTAAAATACTTAAAAAGCCCAAAGCCCCGGACCAATATCATCATATCTCTCTATATAGTTTCCGTATAGCTTGAACACCACCAAAGTCTCTCTAAACTTCTCACAATTCACAATCTCCATTTTTACTGTTCTTTCGCAGGTAACTTCTCTCTCCTCCCTTTCTGTTAATTTCATCATTTCCTTAATCCATAGATCTTCATCGAATTTCATCCTTCAATTATTTCTCGTTAGATTATATCTGTTTTCGTTTCGATTTGAGTTGTCGGATTAATCGTTCCGCCCCGGTCATATGTTATGTTTTTTTAATGCTTGTATTTTAATTAAAGGGAAACATGAATACGGCCTCCGTTCCGATCGTTTGTTTACTTTTTTTATTGTTTGTATATCTATGTTGTTAGCGATGAATTTTATGGGGTTTGTAATAGATAATATATGGTCAATTTTTGTCCCCAGGACCGTGCCCAGATCCGCTGATTCGGACCCGCGGATTTGGATCTTATTTTTTGGACTTATTGGCTCTGGCTCGGGTTTGGTGTCGGAAAAATTAAGCGGGTCTGTGTCCGCGTCTCGTATTTGAGACCCAAATCCTACCTATGACCAATATACAACATAATTTAAATATTTGAGGAATAATAAGTAGTTTTTTTAACATCCAAGTAATAATTTACGCGGTAATTTGTTATTTGTCATGATAAATGTTGACATATTTCATGTTTATAATCCTGTTAAATATCCAAGTGCATTTTATGTATGGGTCGGGGTCTGAAATTACCCTTTAGGTCGGGTCTGGGTCCAACATGTTAACACATGTATAGCTCCTATAAGACCCTACCTAGACCCTACACATTGCCATTCCTAGTTGTGTGTCGTGATTTTGTCAACGACACTCTGACATGACAAGACGCTTCCGCACTTCACTTTATAGGGGAAGAATTTTAAAACTTATCAGTAAAACAGTAGTGTCCGATGCTTGAGTCGGGGTAACATAGGTTGTAGGTGTTCCTTCATCTCCATTTACTTTGAGGGATAGAGATAGAGGCGATAGACATCTACTTGTTGTGGATTGATTAACTCACATAGTCTATGACGGTCGTAGGGAAATAAATTGGAAGCATGTATCTTTGTTTGTAATAGCTGATGTTGTGTATGCAGTTAATGGTGAATTTGTCGGCTGTTTACGCAGTGTTGTTAGCTGATAGCGTTCTTGTAGAAGAATGCGTTTGTGGTTTACTACTATGCATTTCATGGGATTGTTATAAGATTGTAAATCAGTACTATATCATTTATGTGTACAAGCTTAACCCCATTTGAATTCATAACCCATCACTGAACTTCATGTCACAAGTTCACTATTCGTAGCTGTCTTGTTTGCTAAACAGATCATGTAGTGAAGGTAATCTACAATTATCCATAATAAGCAGTAAACATTCTGGCAAAAAAGAATATATTTGCAGTTTAGCTACGATTTGAGATTTTTATTTGTTATAATATTATCTCGCCACTAAGCGTGTGTTGGGGTTGTTATTAGAGGAGTGTAAATTGATTATGTTATTGTGTGAACTTTTTTTTTTTTTTTCATTCTTTCGTGTCACTCTTTGCCGATATTGATGACATCTATTTTCATTATTCAATGAATAACTGATTTCATCTTGTTAGGGCTCACTTAGTTTAGAAACGCATGCCTCGAGTGCGCCTTAGGTGCGGCTTGTGCATTAGGCGCATCAAGCAATACACTCCATGCAAATTCCTTATTTTTTTTCTAATTCTTTTAGAAGAAAATGCCAAAGGGTATTATTGGAAATATCTTTCATTGAAAATATTAATTTGTTTGCAAAAATGGTGCGCCTCAGGTGCATGAACAGCACACCTGTATTATGCACCGTGGGCCTTTATGAACTAGGGGGGCATGAGATTTCAAGAGAAATCTCTTAGTCTTTCTGGTTTACATGAAACCATCTACCATGTTAATGAAAGAGAATATCAGGTCAATCAGAATCTCTCGTTAAACAGTAACACGCTCGGTCCCAAAAATTTTGGAGGGTCATGTAATGATATAACATCTTTTGATGAGGTCAACCTGACTTGGTGCTTGAATGCTTGAATCTATTACATTCAGAATCTTGTTTAAGATAATGTAGGCATTGTTTTTCCCATCATTTGTTGCAATATTTGGATGACATTAATTATTTATTAATGTTGGATAATTGCCCTTATTGGTGAATTATAATTACTCTCAAGGTGAGGGCGAGAATAACATTTATTCTTTTTTCCACAAGCAACGATATTAACTATTAATCCGTTTGTCATCCTTAAGCGAGTCTTTACTAGCGTTCTCTGTAAGCTACATAATCTGTTAGTTCTATTCTGACTTTCAGGTGAGAAATATGGCTGGTTCAAAAGTTGCTCATGTTGTTCTGACTGGTCCGAGTGTAGTGAAGGAGATATTTATCGCGACTGGACTTGGGTTGGTAGCGGGAACATTGTGGAAAATGCATCACTGGAATGAGCAGAGGAAAGTGAGATCATTCTATGACATGCTCGAAAAAGGCCAGATCAGCGTGGTGGTTGATGAATAGATCTACCTTTAATCGATTTTGTTTAATTTGGGTCGTATTGAAACTGCTTTATGGCTGTTTAAAATAATTTTCCTGTGTTGGATGTTAATGGTGTAATGATGTGGTTTACACACTCGATTGATTTCTCTTTAGAACTGATGTCGAAAACCTGAAACGTGTATTTCTGGTGAATCTTGATAAGTAAAACATTTTTATGTTTTCTTCTTCTTCTATTCTAATTTTCGTCTACACTTCTTGAAGAGATTGTACATCGCTACAGAGTACAGACGCTACCTTCAATATATCCCGTGTTTTCCGGTCCTGCTGTTCTTTATGACCGCGGACCTGTAGAAAATTCTTGTTCACTTCCCAAACAACACAATGCTGAAGAAATGTCATTTTTTCTTGTAAAATGCATGAATTGAGTCATTGACATGCAAGTACTCATTCTTCCTAACTGAAGATTCATCCCCATCTGCCGCAATTTTTTTTTTTACGATACCTGAGATTGATGCTGTTACTATGGTGGGGAATTTCCTGAAGAATTTCGCAATGTTCAACTCATCAATCACAAATCACAACACATGCGAGTATGCGATTAAGGAGTCCTTATCGTTTAAATCTGAACTCTGCCATTGTTCTCAATTTCGCATTTGCACAAACTTCTTCTGTGGAATTGAATAAATCTTTAGTCCCCCGATATTCGTATACAAATGTACAATCTTATTTTAAAACAATCTGCTAGTATATCCACAAGAAATGAAAACAACAAATTCAAAGATAAACAATCTGACAATGATTCAGGCTGGTTCTCCTACAGCTCTTGAGATTCATACAAATCTGGAGGCGATTCGTACACTTCACTTTGAGATTCATATACTTGCTCAGGTTCATAAATGATTGTGTTTTCACCCTCAGAAAACTGAAGCAAATAATGGACACCATTCACCACATCATAAACCATTAGCCCGATCCGTCCTCCAACCCAACTACCCAACTGGCTACCTATGAGGTAACCGAACCTACCAAGTCGCTCTTCCCCTAAGAAACCTCCACCATAGGTACCGAACAATGTGCCACTTCCCCTAAGAAAACCTTCCGTCATTGTACCCCCAAAATAAATGGCTTCGAAAAAGTCCCACGCTGAGGATATGATGGGCCCCGTAATTCGCCTTACTTGTCGAGATGCTAGTTTTGCCGCCTTTTTCCCTTCTTTGGCAGCTTGTTTTGCTGCTTCTTTAGCAGTCACGCCTTGTGATACGGCATCGGACAGGAAAGTCTCCATTGCCCGGCTGCGTGCCAGCTCGACATGAGCCGATTGGAGACTGTTGACGTAAAGCTTTGCACCTTCCTTCACCGAGCATGCTAGGGTTCCCGTACTCATATCAAAGCAGTTTAAGAACGTGAATTGTCCACTCTTTGATGATGCTTCTTCTCCTACTAGATGCCGGCATTTTTGAGCTGTAAAGAGCAAGATAAAGTTGAAATTGTGTTGCTCGTAGGACATAGAAATGAAAATTAAAAAAGTAAACAAACATTTAGCGGCGAAATTGGAGTTTAGTACTATGACATGACTCAAGGTGTTTCCCGAGCTTTATGTAGAACATTAGTTATATATGTACATTAGATGTGAGATACTACGCTTTTCTTAGCTTCTAGATCTGTGGAAGTACTGTGATATAGATGCAGAAACCAGAAAATACAGACGAGATGAGTGATAAAGTTCTCAAAGGAAGCTATATAGGAGCTCTATGAGAACCCTTGGCTGTTTGATAACTCGATTATCACAGCTGAACCCCTATATCCAACCACACATCCAAATATAGAGAGTTCTACAAATATTACATGTAAACTAATAAGAGTATTCTCCACGCCTTCCGCACAATCAGTACTAGCTAGTAGGCCATCGTAAGGCAAATATCTACATTGGCTGTCAATGGCTAAACCCAGCACAGCTGACATCTCTCAGCATAACTAAAGAACAGCAGGAAGTTGAGAATATATGAGACCAAATTTATAAACCTACAGATATGAAGAACATTGCTGATGTATTTTTCGATAAATCGAAAATAAAAGATATTCGGCACAAATAAAAAGAGAAGGGTATGACTGCAATATAAATAACCCTACAGAGATAATCAGAGAAACTGATGTCTGAACTCTGAAAGTAGCAACTAAGTAATGCTCAGAGTCATAGAAGCCAGAGCAAAACTATCTTCACAAATAACATATTGATTAACATGGCCACCCGTGCATTGAAAATCGTAAGGCTGGTGCTATTTTTTATTTATTAGTATTTCAGAAATTCCGGAACAGTTTCAGCTATTTCCTCTCATATAAGATCCAGTAGTAAATCTAGAGGGCAACTATCGAGTATTCTAGGAAAGCTATATACTTATATAGAAGCTCTATGAGCATTGATCCTCCTAGGGCTCTTCTCCAGACTATCTTGATTCGTAGTGGTTTCAATACCATCTCCACACTTACGGTACAATAAGTAATACTGTCATGGGCCATTATAAAGCCAACATTCACATCAATGGCTAAAGCAAGTGCACCACTCAACACAACTATACCACAGCTATACGAGTATGAAAACTACAAGAAATTGCGACCCTATTTCTAAGCTCTGATTCACATACAATACAATGTCATTCCGACATTGTTATCCCCCAAATTTATTCAGACCAGATACTTGCCCCTACCGATAAAAAAACCCTACAAAACTCCTACAACTCAACACATCTTTGGGCAGGCTGATCTTAACTCCTAACCCAATAGAAAATCTCAAACTGTTGTTAAAATTTTCGCTCTTTTTCCCCATAACAACAAATCTTGGCTCCGCCACTGATAGGGTAGGACCTATGCCCCAGCCCCCTAAACTGCTACCCAAATGGGTTCAATAAGATCGTCTTACACAAGTATTTACACACACTCTCAAACACAATAATCATTGTACACACATACCCCTCCCTCAAACCACAAATAACTGAACCTCAAGAGTTAAGATCACCTACAAATCCACAATTCACCATTTTTAAGATTGTCAACATAAACATTAAATAATGATAATAATAATCAATCAAGGGATCTTATCTAAGCAAACGTCAGCTATCTCAGCGGGTACAGTCATGAGAAGTGGTACTCATAACCTGGATTTAAATCCCGTCAACATCAAAATTGCCCTCGTGGGTCCCTTTACACGAAAAACTAAATAAATCTTATCTAAGGTAACAAAATTGAAATAAATTTTGGGGTTAAGAAATTACCAATGATACTGAGAGTAATGATGCCAATAATGAAGACAAAAAGTTGAATCCTTCTCTTTTGTATGTTAATATCCATGGATATATATATTTGATTATTTTAATCAATAACCCATCAATTATAAACACCCTTGATTCACTAAAACTTGATTAGTTTGTAGTTAATGAAGATATAATCTGGGATTAGTGATAAGTGATTGTTGTTAATTGTGGAGAGGATGATACTCTAGTATGGTTGCAAATTTTACTTGGATTTTCTTGTTTTTTGTTTTTGTTTTTGTTTCTTTGGGGTTATTTTCCATTTGACATTTGACTATGTAATAAATTAATAATTAGACAAATCGTCGTTGGTGTGCTTGTATAGTGTATAGTGTATACTGTATAATGCAAAGTACGGAGTATATATATATATACGGGAATACTATAATAATGAGATGTACTATTTCCGACCCACGGTCTCCAACACATCAACCCGGTTCTTCTACATTTGTATATATATTTTTCAGATATTTACTAAAGAGTTTGTTACAATGAATGTAAATATTCTATTACAATGTTTTACTTTTTGTTATTATAACAATTATTTATAGTCAGAGTTATTAAACCTCGTCGTCAAAAGTGAAACAAAAATAATAATAATAATGGGATGTAGGGAGTATCACCAAACGACACATTTTCGCTCCATTTGTTTTTCTC
>VHZZ01001094.1:71401-111082 GCA_009801015.1 Silene noctiflora | reverse complement strand
GCAAGTCTGCTCATTTTAAGGTTAGTGCTAATGATGATCCTCGAATGTTTATGGAGTTTGTTAGAGAACAATGTAAATTAGGGTTTCGTGATCTTCAATTTCCCCTTTCTCTATTTCGCGAAATGATTTCTGTTGTGCATCAAACGTCGATTATCGATTTTAACCGGTTATTCTCTGCCATGCTCAAGCTCAAGCGTCTACAACCTCACTCCGGTGTCATTTCTCATTATAGATTTCTTGAGTTATCCGGTATCCGACCCGATTCTCATTCCATTGGCATCCTCGCTAATTGTTATTGCCACGTTGGCCGTGTTGATTTTGGGTTTTCTCTCCTTGCCAAGTCCCTTAAGCTTGGGTATCCCTTTGAGTCTAATTTAATTCTGTTACCTACGGCACTATGGTCAAGGGTCTTTGCAGGACTGGGGACAATGCCGGTGCTCTCCACTTGCTTCGCCGAATGAATTCGAGCCCCTCTAGTTGTAAGCCCAACCTTGTCATTTACAACACCATTATCGACAGTCTCTGTAAGGACAAGTTTTTAACARAGGCCCTCAACCTCTTCTCAATACTGAAAACCAAGGGCATCAGACCGAACGTTGTCACCTATACCTCATTGATACGAGGTTTGTTTAATCTAGGTCGTAAGGGAGGGGCTGTGGAAATGTTGGTAGAGATGATGGARAGCAACATTGCACCAGATGTTGCTACTTATAGCATGTTGATTGATATGCACTCCAAGGATGGAATGATTGATGAAGCACAAACCATTTTGAAGATTATGATTGAACGAGGTATCCCGCCTGATATACTTGCTTATAGTGCTTTATTGGATGGATATTGCTTGTGTGGCCAAATGGACAAGGCAAGAGAGCTCGTTGATTTAATGGTACAGACGAAGTGTCACCCAAATGTTGTGACTTATAGTACTTTGATCAATGGATATGTTAAACTTAAAAGCATCGACAAAGCCCTTGATATATTTCACCAAATGTTTCAGCAAGGGATTTCCCCTGATATTGTGACCTATAGCACTCTCATAGTTGGGTTGTGTAAATCTGATAGGATCCCAATGGCACGTCAGCTCTTTAATGACATGAAAATCGATGGAATAAAGCCAGATGTTTGCACTTACGGCGCCTTATTTGACGGGCTATGTAAAAATGCACAACTTGATGAAGCGGAGGCATTGCTCAAGGAGATGGAGTATAATGGAGTTGCTCCTGATATAATCTTCTACGGTACCCTAATTGACATCTTGTGTGAGGCTGGCCAGGTTAAAGATGCTGAAATCCTTGTCTCTGATCTCGAATCAAAGGGCATTTTACCTAATCGTAAAACTTATACTATAATGATCCAGGGGTATTGCAAAAAAGGTCTTATGAATACAGCTATAGAGCTCCTAAACAAAATGGAACAAATTGGATGCTCTCCTGATGATGTCACCTATGATACGATTATCAAAGGATTCATTTTAAACAATGATATGGAGAATGCATTACGCTATCGTGATATAATGGTTAGGATGGGATTTGAAGCTGATGTTAACACCAKGTCATTGTTCCTTGACCATTTATCTCATGACAACCCCGAGTTCCTTAAAAAAATTTCTAAAATGACTCTTGAGACGATGATGACTACTTCTCGGTTAATTCAGTGCTAGGATATTCAATGTCTTTCATGTAAAATTGTAAACCTTCTGAATTTGGTTTGTGCATCTTTCTGGTGGTGCTGCTTTTTTCAAGCATGAGTATGTGTGTGTTCAGGTGAGAATGTCGCCTTTTTGTCGAATTCTTTTGTCATTGTTCATCTCTACGTCAGAGGATTCATCAATGAGTAGTTACCACATGTTATGCTATCGTGTTATAATGTCTATCAAGGTAGTTGAAGAAGTTGTTGGTACTGTTCCATTCTTTCTTGAATTCTTGATCGTTTTATCACATCATAACCTGGGAGGCACTTTAGTTTTTTTAGGAATCGATACGGTGATGATTGTCACTTGTTTTAGAATATGAAACTGTCATTATGGTAAGCTTTCTGGGATCATGATTTAGCTTTTTACTGAGATGTATCATCTGCACCAAATTGCATAATTAAAGCCGTGTTTATCTGTGTACTGATCTTTCACTCAGTCCTTCGAATTCGTTTGTTTCTTTGGAACTTTTTGTTCTTTCAGGAAGCACCAAAGATGTTTTTTTTCTCTACAGCTCCCCTTTACAGGAGTAAAGATACAGTTAATCTTGATTTCGCAAACGGTGAAATTTGTTCAACGTGGTAGCAAAATTTATACTTATGAGAACCGGAAGGGGAGCACCACTATCTTACTTTGACATCTCCTAAACCAAATGAATCTAAATGGGTGCTTTCTTGGTAGTGTCATTCATTATACAATATGTTAGCATGAAATAATGATTAACAGGGGCTTTGAAGCCAATGCTCGCACTCTGTCGTTGTTCCTTGGCCATTTATCTCATGATAACCCCGTGTTTGCCAGTAGGTAAATGTTTAAAATACTGTGTTTTTACTATGTTTGAATTTTGCATCAGTGAGCATTAGCAGTTGGCATACATATTGAAGATTGTGAATACATTATCCTTCCGGAAAATTGCTCCAGGTAATCTCTCATTCCAATGTTTGTTTTGTATGAGTTTCCAACTTTCAGTCGCTTGTGTTTCTGCTGCAGCATTAACTCGGAAACAGATGTACATTTTTGCTTAAAATCAAATAAGAAGGTTCAAGGGAAGATCTCTTTACCATTGTGAATCTCGCAAAGCGATGTTTGAACTTGGATGAAAGAAGTTCTAACAGAGCAGCTTAACAGAATTAGATCAGTTCATTTGACCGAAAAAGATGGACAAAAATGGCCTGTATCTAAGAAGCAAGTAATGTTTGGGACATCTACAAACATGTGCTATGATGATCTTGTTTTAGTTTTTACATTTCAATCAAAGTTTCTCTTTTTCTTTTTGGTCTACCAATCCATCAGACTATTCTTGTACTGACTGAGATAACGGTGTTGTAAGTCGATTTTGCATTATCTTATATTTTATTTTTTCCGGTTCTTGTAGGATAAAAGTGTGTTCGAGTCATGAATTAATAGATACGCAGTAGACGATTTTGCAGGAGAATGTTGGGCACGGGTGATGGTCTCCCCGTCAAATGATCTTCTTGTTATTTTTCAGTTAAAAAAAAAAAATACTAATAAATTTTATACCCTGTTATAGAAAACATCTACGGTTGTTCTAGGATAAAAGTGTGTTCGAGTCATGACTTTAATAGATACGCAGTAGATGATTTTGCAGGAGTATATCATTTAAGCAATCAAAATTATCGTAATTTCATAAATGATTCTTAGGTAAATAATAAAAAGATAATTTGAGATTGGGTTTAATCAAAGAAATATTCATATGACAGAACTTACAAGTATACATGACAAGAATCCTAATAACGCTTATACCCTGTTATAAAAAGCATCTCTTAATAACGCTTATACCCTGTTATAAAAAGCATCTCTTTTATGATTACAACAAAAATTTAAAATAATATATTAGAAACACGTAAGAAAAATGGTTATACTAAACATATCCACATTATATGTCCTCCGTATTATTTTACTTCAAATTTTTAAATGTTTTCAAAATAAATTAGTCGTATAACCGTTGTTTAGTAGACCTACTCAACTTGTAACCCTTAACCAATTTAGGTACCGTTCTGTTGGACTTAATTTCAGTTTTTTATAAATTTAGTTTAGTTCAAGGGAATTTAGATTCATTAAGTTCAATTCAGATTAGTCCGTTCAGCTAAGTTTAACTTTAGGTCCATTAAATCCAATTCAGTTCAATGCAGTTAAAATAATTTAAGTCTAAAATAGCAGGACTTACCCGGAGTCGTGTCATAGCCAAACTCTATATCCGGACCCGAAATCAGAAGCCCCGAAAATATAAAAGCAAGTAAAAATCACCAAGTAACCTTAAAAAACCGAAAGACAAAAAAACTCCAAGTCCAACAATGGAGAAGAAGAGCTTTGTTCAGTTGTTTCCATGTCTTCTTATTATCCTTTTTCTTCTAATTATTCATACACCTTGCAACGCTGACGTCATTTCTCTAACGGAAGACATCTTTTCCGACAAGGTAGCACCCTCTCCCCCTTTATTTATTTATTTATTACTCATTCCGTCTCGGTCATTTGTTTACTTTTTGTCGTCTTTTAATCAAAGGTAAATAAATAATTGACTAGGAGAGAGTATTTATTTATTAGATCTTTGATGATTGATGTAATACATGGTGACTATATCTTTTGATGATTATACTCCCTCCGTCCCAATCAATCATTTGTTGACCGATGTAAGATACCCTGCACAAAGAATAGAAAAGGTAAACAAATGATTGGGACGGAGGGAGTTATTGGATTCGGAACCATTAGTTAATTAATATAGGTGTAGTTTGTGATTAAGAGTTGATGGAAGATCTGATAAGTCTAATACCCGCGTTTGTTTGATTCGCTAATTTGAGAGGAATTTGATATTGTTGTTAAAGTTAGCAGTTTCGCGATTTTGGGACTTGGGTCTCGTCTTTTAGATGAGGGTTTTACCAAGTGAAGTTCAGCTGTCACGGTCGATGAGGTTAAAAGATGAGTTGGTATAGTTTAATATGGTGAATTTGTGTCCATGGTGTTAACTTTGATCAAATTATCAAATTACCCGTGTATTAGGCCTTATTTTGTGATTTTCTTTGACGAGCAAAGTAGAGAGAAATCGCCCTTGTAAAGAATGGTATCAAGTCCGAAAAAGGGCTGGTTGCCTTATTCTTGTGTAGTGAATGTACAAAACATGCACCTGTTAGATAGAGCCGTATTACAAATGTTACGACACAACAAATTTATCTTTACTCCCAAACAATTGTTGCAGGCTCTCTTTAGAAAGTGTCGGAGTTTTGGAAGCCCATTGAGGTTCCAAATAGAGTGCCAAACATCACTTGTAACCCCAATTTGATTAAATTCTGATCTTCCTAATTTATCAATCAAATAACCTGATTGCCCGCCACAGAATACGGGCTTCTGGCATCCTTGGAATTAACATAATACTTCGTAACTTATGTTGCTCACCTTCGGAAGTATAGAGTTGGCGCAGGTCATTTCTGCATTCACTTTGACCCGCATCAGTGAGATAAAAAACTCTCATTTCTCATCAACTGACAAAGGTCTAGGATTTTTAGTAAGATTGGGGATACCTGCCTTTGCTATGTAGTCATTCATGTCACATTTTTTATAAAGCAGCGAATTCTGCTTATGTTTACTGCTTGTCAAGAAGTGCAAGAATCTCATTCATCATGTTAGTTACCGTGATTCCCTATCCTAACTTCTGAACTTTGGTAACCGTTGACTATTGCATTTCAAGAATTTTGTTCATCAACCAATGTCTGTTTGCACTATGATACCAAATTTAGAGGCATGTATCCTATATTTTTGAAGCAAAGTTAAGTTAAAGTGAAATGATAGCTTTGGGATAGTCGGAAAATGGTGCTTTTGATTTATGATTCCTGTTCCAACTTGGTAAAGTCATATATTGCCACAGTAGGTATGGTAAATAGAATGTCGGTTTATTTGCACTTTAAAGGTGATTTTTTTCCCATGTGACAAGGTAATTTTTGTGTAGATAAAGGAGAAGGATACTGCATGGTTTGTACGGTTCTGTGTCCCCTGGTGTAAGCACTGGTGAGCCATTTCTGCTCCTTATGTATTCGAAAGAGTATCATTATTTTGTACCAATGAGTCTGATCATGCATATTCTAGTAAGAATTTAGGGTCATTATGGGATGACTTGGGCAAGGCAATGGAAGGAGAAGACGAGATAGAGATTGGACAAGTTGACTGCAGTGTTAGTAAACCTGTGTGTTCCAAAGTTGATATTCATTCATATCCCACATTCAAACTCTTTTACGATGGTGAAGAAGTCGCTAAATATCAAGGTAATCTTTCTTCTGTTTATCTATTAGTTCTTGGAGCTCTACTTTACTCGATCTCTCACCGTTGTGGACAAATTTCTCTGAGAATGGTTTGGCTTTTGGTTGGGCTTGCCTTATTTGTACTTATTATTTGTTGTTTGCTTAGTTGGTTTCTTCTTGATGGAGTATTGACGAACTTATCCTAAGATGATCCAACTTTGATACATTACGGTTTAATCCTCTTAGTTCATTTATTGTAGTAAGTTTAATGGTCTATCTGGGTGTATTACACATTAAACTTCATTAGGATAATACAATCGAAGGGACAGGGATAGAAGGGCGGCGAGAAAAAGAGGAAAAAACTACAACAATGGATGAAGCCTGAAGAGTAGAGGAGTGAGGGAACAGAATCCCAAAAATGTTTTTTGAGTTAACATATGTACAATGTTGGTTTTAGTGGATCAGTTCCATTTCTTGTGGGGTCAAAGTTTCACTATTTGTCTGAATTTTAATACGATGGACGAAAACAAAATAAGTCACTGAGTGGACTTAATTCTTGATGCGATTTTCGTTACGGTCAGCATATGGACATGTTGCGGACATTTGACGACCATTACTTGCCATAGGTAGGAGCCTTGTAGGTACTTTGATGTATGTGATCATTCTTTCTTTCTTGCCCTACCTATTGCATCATGTGGTACAGAGAGGCAGTCACAGCTCTTTTTACCATATAAATATAGAAGTGAGGAAGTAATCTAGCTAAAGAAAAACTTGCGGTAAGTTTGAGGGAAGTTCAATTGGATTCATTGTAAATGTCGTGTATGCAGCATGTCAATGACAATTTTCCGGCTGATTTATATTCCCATTAATCCATTTTAATCCATTTTTTTTTGGTGGAATTCATTGATCCTTAAGTGCTTTTGGAGGAAGTAATATGAATTTAGGTTGCATAATTTTCCACAATTTTCCTCCCCTTTGTCACTCTTTCCCACCCTTTCAAGTTTCAACAATGGAGTTACGAGTTTGAAACTTTCGTGTTCCCTCTCTTTGTTCCCTTCATTTCCTTCTATGAAAACAAAGTTTTAGCAATGAAGCAATTTGTCGGATGGTCTGGTAATGGTTAAACAATTGAGTATGATTGTTTTATGAAGCCAACTGCGGTGGTCATTTTACTGCACCAATGCAGCTGTGAAATCTAAATCGTTTATTACCGATAAATGCACCTATTAATTACACCTCAGCATTAGAAAAAAATTGCGTAGGTGTCCTAGTTTCGTCATTCATGTTTTTCAAAAATATCGACTGCCAAGTCCACGACCAAGTTATCAATGTTTTGGAGGTTACCGCGACTGCATTGTCCTTCAACCATAGCAATAAAATTATAAAAGAAGTGGCCTCGCGAGTAGGGTATAGCAAGTATTACAGTTAGAGTCAGTGCTGAAAAAAATCGAGTAATTAATTCTATTATTATTATTATTATTATTATTATTATTATTATTATTATTATTATTATTATTATCTGTCACGTCACATAACTAACTTCTGGGGACAGGGTGCATATTCCTCCTTTGTTATGGCCTACAAGAATCTCGTTAAATTAATCGAGTAATTTCAAGCTTGTAGGACAGACCGGGAAAATGAAGTCGTCGACTCGCAGGGCTTAAATTTTAAGGTGGATTAGATCAAATGGAGTGTGCTTCCCTTGGCTTGCTTACACTTAAAAGTGATACACATTATTGAATTGCCGGGGGTAGTAGTCTTGATGTCTATAGCCCAGTGCCCAAACTAACCAACACTATTCTGATGGTAATATATTATTTTGCAATTTCTGAGATTACATGATTCTACTTAAAACTTTGAGTATGAAATCATCAATCGGAGGACGGAGGTTACCTACTTGTTCAAACTAGACTCCTGTTTTGTTTTACCTCCTGTTAGCACCGTTTGGAATGAATAAGATACTCAAATATATGACCGATATATACTTTGTTCCCTGGTTTTGAGCTATTTCTATGACGCTTGTTTTCTGACATTTTATTATGCTTCGGTTGTTGATTTAGGTACACGAGATGTAGAGTCGCTAAAAGCATTTGCTTTGGAAGAGACGGAGAAAGCAGCAGCAAAATCACAAGGTGTTGAATCTGTTGATGATAAAGACTTGTGAATCATGTTACTAACAGGTACAGTCGCACCTCCAAAGACATGCTCGTTTTCTTTATTGTTGAAACTTGGAACTTGGAAGTATATGTTTGACCTCCTGTTCGCTTTCTCAACCCGCATATATCTACTAATATAGGAATAATAGAGTACAAGCTGGCTAATATGCAGAGTCTGGTAAGGTTTGTGACGTGTGAGTTGTGACCCTGAGGACTCGAATTCAAACCTCGAGTAGGTGTCTTTGAGAAAGAGGGGTCTCCTTATCCACTCCCTCCTTGTATGAGACAGTATCATGGTATAAGAACAACTCAAAGGTGGAGAGGAGAGTATTCGAATAGAAAAAACCCTTACTCTGGATCGTTAATTTTTTTATTATTATAATAGCACATATTGCTTGGTTTAAAATTTTAAAAATGTTTATCCACATCATAAAATATCAGGTTATCAAAAGAAAACTAAAACAGCATGTCCTATATTCATGGACAAATTATTACTTGTATTCTGAAAAGGAAAGAGGCTTGTGAGACGTCACAGCCAAGACTTGATGATATTCATGTACGCTTTTTGTTAGGTGTAATGTTAAAACTGGTTGAACATATATTCTGTAAAAAGAAAAACATGAAACCTGTTGCACACTATACTTACACAATTAGGTGTTTCATTTGCAGGGCTTCACAAAACCTGATGTGGTTTCACAATTCTGTGGTGAAGGCTGATGAGAGACAGCAGTCAGTTGTCGACTTGCCGTAGCATCCAGCAGATTGTTTCTTTTTACCCTTTTTTCTAGCCAAGCATCCAGATGATTGATTTTGTAGTAGCGATAACTCAAGTTATAATCACGGTTGACTGTAATCTTCGTAGTCTACTGTTCAAGTTGGCACAAATTTTTTTTTTACAATTTTTCGATTAATTTATTTCTGTAAAAGCTGTAGTCACCTAGATGAAAACATCGTTTAAAAAAACGAAAAGATTATTAGCAAAATGAATGAGAGAGCTCCTAGACAAAATGAACCGAGTTGGTTGCAATCCCAATAAGCTCACCTTAATACACTTGAATGCATTACGTTATCGTGATATAATGGTTGGCATGGGATTTGAAGCTGATTCAAGCACAATGTCGCTGTTTGTTAGCCATTTGTCTCATGATAACCCCGATTTCCTACAATAGTTTCTGAGTTGACACGATGATGACTAATTCTCAGGTAATTCGGTGCAAGGATATTGAGGAAATGGTTTTCATGTAAACCTTCTGAATTTTGGTGTTTGTTTCAGGCATGGGTTTGTGCATACATGTGCTAGATGTGGAGGAGTGAGCTGCTGCTACCCTTTTGTTACCTAGATGTGGATGAGTGTGCTGCTGGGTTCGTAGAATCCCTGTACCATTCATGACTTGCATTAACACTCCAAGGATTCACATATGCAGATGCCCTGATGGATTTTACGGATATGAGCTGAAATCTGGTGTCGGTGTCTTGAAGAATGTGAATACACCATCCTTCAATACAATTATATCCGACCTATTAACCCACCATACGCGTCATTTGTGTATATTATAATATCTGTATATATGTATTTATGGTAGAGATTGTGAAGATAAGGAGTTTGGAATATTATATTACTAAGAAGCTAAGGAATTTTGCGAGATAACCTAGGTAGAGATTGATGAATATTGTGTAAATCATTTCAGGATATATGTATTTACGGTATATACTTGTCAATTAGTGTAGCTAATTCTTTTAGTATATAGGGAACTCCTAAAAAAAAAAAAAAAACTAGCTGAAACGCGACCATAAACAAATACACCCTTTATTTTTGTGTAAACTAATACTCCGTCTGCCACTTAATAATTTACATTTGAATTATTTTTTCCTCACAAAATAAATAACGTAAACTATTTAGTGAGACGGAGCGAGGAAATCATAAAGTACACACATTCAAGCGAGCTGATATCTGTTGCCTTCGCTCTTTCTTTTGTTCTGGTAATTCTTCACTTTCGTTTATTTAAATGTCTTCCCCTTTTTTGAAATTAGGGTTTCGGTTTCAACATCATTTCCAATTGAATTCCCGTTATTTCTGCAGTAATGCTAATCTTGAGTTATTGCTATTGATGATCCTCGTAAGTTTATGGATTATGTTAGAGGACAATGTCAATTAGGGTTTCATAATCTTCAATTTCCCATTTATCTATTCCACCAAATGATGTCTCTTGTGCGCCGACCTTCGATTATCGATTTTAGCAGGCTATTCTCTGCCATGCTCAAACTTAAACACTTACAACCTCACTCTACCGTCATTTCGCTTTCTAGGCAACTTGAGTTATTCGGTACCCAACCCGATTTGTATTCTATTGGGATCCTTGCTAATTGTTATTTTCACGTAGGCCGTGTTGATTTCGGGTTTTCTTTCCTTGCCAAGTCTCTTAAGCTTGGTTACCCTTTTGACACTAATTGTGTTATCTTCAACACCTTAATCAATGGCCTAATACACAATAACCAGCTTGGGGAAGCGGTTAAGTTGCTGGACGTAGCTGTCCTTAAGCTTGGCATTCAGCCAGATCGATTTACCTATGGTACAATGGTCAAAGGTCTTTGTGGGATTGGGGACAATGCTGGCGCTCTCCACTTGGTCCGCCGAATGAATTCTAGCCCCTCGAGTTGTAAGCCTGACCTTGTCATCTATAACACTCTTTTCGACAGTCTTTGCAAAGATAAGTTTTTAACCGAGGCCCTCTACCACTTTTCAATCCTGAAAATGGAGGGCATGAAACCGGATGTGTTCACTTATACCTCATTGATACGAGGTATGTTCAATCTAGGCCGTAAGGGAGAGGCTGAGGAAATGTTGGTTGAGATGTTGGACAACAATGTTGCACCAACTGTTGGTACTTATAACATGTTGGTTGACATGCACTCTAAGGAGGGATGATAGATGAAGCGGAAGCCATTTTACAGATAATGATTGATCGAGGTGTGTCTCCTAATGTACACACTTATAATGCTCTATTGGATGGATATTGCTTAGTTGGCCAAATGGACAAGGCAAGAGATCTCATGGATTTAATGGTACGAACTCACTGCCACCCTGATGTTGTGAGTTATAATACATTGATCAATGGATTTGTTAAACTTAGAAGCATCGACAAGGCCATTGACATGCTGCAAGAAATGTTTGAGAAAGGGGTCTCCCCTACTGTTGTGTCCTATAGCACTCTCATAGATGGATTGTGTAAATGTGATAGGATCCCAATGGCACGGCAGTTGTTCAACGACATGCAAACAAATGGAATAAAACCAAATGTCTGTACTTATGCTTCCTTATTAGATGGGCTATGTAAAAATGCACAACTTGATGAGGCGGTGGCATTGCTCTCCGACATGGAGTCTAATGGAGTTGCTCCGAATATTGTTATCTATAATATTCTGATAGACAACTTATGTGAGGCTGGCCAATTTAAAGATGCTGAAAACCTTGTCTCTGATCTCCTGTCAAAGGGCTTGGTACCCAATCATAAAACTTATACTTCAATAATTAAGGGGTTCTGCAAAAAGGGTCTTATGAGTGAAGCTTTAGAGCTCCTAACCAAAATGAACCAAGTTGGTTGCCCTCCCGATGATGTTGCCTATAATACACTTGTAAGAGGATTCATTGTCAATAACGATATGCCAAATGCATTACGTTATCGTGATATAATGGTTAGCATGGGATTTGAAGCTGATGTTAGCACCATGTCATTGTTCCTTGACCATTTATGTCATGATGACCCTGAGTTCTTACAAACGTTTCTAAGTTGACACCACGATGGTAACTTCCCGGGTAATTTGGTGCTAGCATATTGAAGAATTACAAAAGTTTCTATGTTGACAATGATTAAGGAGTATTGCAAAAGAGGTCTTATGAATACAGCTATTGAGCTCCTTAACAAAATGAAGCAAGTGGTATACCCTTCTGATGATGTCACCTATAATACACTTATCCGAGGATTCATTATCAACAACGATTTGCGAAATGCATTATGTTTCCGTGGTATAATGGTTAATGAGGGCTTCGCGGTTGATGCTAATACTCTTTCTTTGTTCCGTAACCATTTATCTCATGATAAACCAGAGAGTTTCTCCGGAAGATGCTAAATTGTCGACTTAAAGATTCATGTCAACTATGAGTTGGCTAGATTGGCTATGTAAGAATGCACAACTTGATGAGGAAGTGGCATTCCTCAAGGAGATGGAGTCTAACGGAGGTTCTCCTAATATTGTCATTTACAATATCCTAGTTGATAGCTCGTGTGAGGCGGGCCAAGTTAAAGATGCCGATAACCTAGTTTCTGATCTCCTGTCCAAGGGTTTGGTGTCAGATCTTAAAACATACAGTATCATGATCAAAGGTCTCTGTAAAAAAGGGCTTATGACTGACGCTATAGAGCTCCTAAACAAAATGAGGCATAATGGACGCTCTCCCGATAGTGTCACTTACAATACCATTATCCGAGGATTCATTGTCAGTGAGGATTTGCAAAATGCATTATGTTACCGTGATATAATGGTTAAGAAGGGCTTTGAAGCTGATAATTGCACTCTATTGTTGTTCCTTAAAACATTTATTACATGATAACCCAGAGTTTCTCCAGAAGCTTCTAAATTGAAGACTTGATGATAATTTCTGCTTGGAATTTGGTTTTAGGATATTTGAAAACTCTATGTAAATCTTCAAAATACTGTCAATGTGTGCTTCAGTGCATCATGTATACTTTTTTAGGTCCTATGATGGAATTCCTTCTGCTCTCTTAATACGTTTCACTGATGTTTTGCGCTTGTCTTCTTGTAAATATGGGTAGGCGTGAGTGTGTGATTGATACCTTATCCCCCTGTGTTAGATACTTTTATTTTGTTTAAATGAAGTTAGACGAGATTGTTTTTACTTCTTTACTGGCTGACTCTGCTTGTCAGTGCCCTCTCAGTGACTGTATGCTATGATTTGGCGTTTTAACTATTTTGATCTTTTTCTTTGAAATTACGTACTACACTACTACTTGTCCAACTGGTCTTCAAATTATTCTTGAGTTCAGTTGGGAGTCACAGTAGGGCTGTGTTTCTAACTTCTGCACAGGGTTGTGTTCGGGGTTACGGAAATGCGATTATTTGGGGCTTGTCACTGGAGAGGGGAGCCACTACTCTGACCTTACTCTTCGACCACCGGATAAAGTTACTGGCGCACTTATTTTCTTAAATTACTGGGTGTTGTAAATCTCGGTGGAAGGTAGTACGGATGAAATAAAAAGGTTTGTGCAGCTAGCCTTGACATATGTGGCGAAAAAAGAGGAGGAAGTGTTCTGCTATGATCTGTGTTATTGCCGAGCTATCAAATAGATGATCAAGAAAGTAAAAGAAGAGGGAGCAGGTCTAAATAGATTAGACCGTAAGATTGACCTCTGAGGCAGATTGTCCCGCAAAAGTCAACAGGTAATTACTAATCCTCTTTCCCCAGTAAATTATTTATTTTATTTTGGTTCATCCAACCAGTAGTTTATCACTACTTTATCTTTCCTTTTGAGGTGTGTTCTGTGCGGCGGAGAATGAGTATGAGACCCCTTAATCCAGTTGCATGTATTTACGTTAAAAACTGTCTCAAAAGCAAGCATGAACTGTTGGTGAGGTTAAAGGAAGTTATTGTTGAACCACTTAAAAACCATGTTCTTGCATATTTATATGCTTTTATAGGCGAGTGGCAATTTTTACCATGATGTGTGAATTGTGTCCAAGATTAAAGAAAAGAAATATATTTTCAAAGAAGTGAAGTAATTGTAATATGAAACAGTGAAAGTAGAGAGGGGAGACATCTACTTGGAACTCTTTGTCGGAGTAGTTTGAGAACTAGAGAATAAATACATTCATCATTTCTGCCTTTCTCTTCTACACCGTAACATTCAAAAGTTAATCTTAATGCGTGTAAATTAGACCAATGCAAATGGGTCACATTATTGCTATTAATGTCTCTCAGCTGAAGTTGCAGAATCGCAGCTGCTTCCTAGACTTTCTACTTTGTAAGTCTTCTCTGATATTCTGGTCCAATTCAGAGGTATTTAGTCTCTATGAAATAGGTCATGCTTTTACAAAATACAAGAGGAAGCAGTGAGAAGAGCTGAAGCTTGAGCCAGAGGACTATTTCCTCAGAAACAGAGGAGCCTTCGATTTTGCTTGATATTCTGTGTTCATGGGGGGTCCTGATGGTTATATTACTGGCATCAGGGGAAAGGTTCAGTGCCTATCAGGGGAGGACAAGGAGCTGAGAAAAAACTGACTTGGGGATGCAAGAGATGATCAAAGAGAAGTGTTACCTGCGTTTCCCAACATTGCCATTTAGTCCGAACGAGCCTTATGATGTCCTTGCCACTGGTTATGACAATTTTTCCCTCGTCTCATGCGCCAAAGATAGAAATTTTGTTCAGGTAATCAGATTAGTCGCTTAAACTATTTGGAATACTTCTTTTAAGTTTCTTTGTGCTGTCTAGTTCAATTGTTTGTCTTCCATAGTCACAAGTCTCATAACCAAGGACCTTGTTACTGGAAAATTTATGCTGCTATTAGAAATTCAAGATTTTGCATGTGTTAACTATCTACAACTCATCTTAATATGCATTCAAGTGTCGTCTTCAGCGTTTTTACCACTTTTTAGCACATATCTGCCTGTGATAAAAACCTTCGTAATCATTTTACTTTACCAATTGGTGAAGTTGTCTGGGTGGATCTACCAAATAATACAACTACCTAAGAATTCTTTGTCTTGATGGATCTACCAAATACAGTATGTTAACGTGATACAACGGTTACAGTTGGTTAGCAAGGGCTTTAAAGCTGATGCTGGCTCTCTTTCATTGTTCCTTGAGTCCTTGACTATTTATCTCATGGTAAACCAGAGTTTTGCCTGAAATTTTTAACTGACCATTTCAAACCTGAGATGCAAAGAATATGCTTCAGTGCATTACTGCATCAGGCATGGCTTTTAGGAAAATTCTAATTTTTGCTTGATGTTTGAACTTGGATGGAAAGAAGAGACCCTACATGAAAGAAGTACTGATTGACGGAATTAGATCTCTTCGTTTGCGATGAACAAAAATGGTCTGAATCTAAGAAGCAAGTAATTTCTAGAATACCAAGACGTACTATGAATCTATGATTGTCTTACAGGTATTCGTCCATTATTTATAGAAAATTGTTCATCTGGTCAAGTGTCTTTGTTGTTTCATCCTAGATGACATGTAAGATTGTCAAGAATTTTCTTTTTTAGCTATTTTGCTATGAATCTCACCATTTTGCTTTATTCTTGAATGTCTCAATTTCATTGTTTGTATTAGGTAATCCCTCCAGTAGAAAACAAACTTCTCGTCATTTAAAATTTCCCTTACCTATTTCTGGATTACGAGAACTTTGGTATTCATTCGAGCCTTTAGAGTTTCGAGGTTATCTTTTTGCAATTTTTAGGATAGGACTCCTTTGACAAAAACTCTCCTATATAGGACGGTCCTGCAGCATAACACACGTCAAATAGAAGAATAAACCCAACAAAAGAAGTGAGTGTGAAACACCTCCTTCAACCCCCTACGAGTGTTCTTTATGATTGGTCTCGGCTTGAAAAATACAAACAACCGACACCCAACATATGATTCACATTCACAAACTTGGCTGTGATGATTATGGATTGATTTATGCTTCGGTAGGGATACGATCGAAAAAGACCAATGAGTTGGTTTTTACTATTAACTCATCTCCAACCCTTGTTTTGCTTAGATGTTGCCAAATGTGCTGCTGGTTCGGACAATCCCCGTTCCATGACTTGTTTTAATACTCAAGGGACTTACATATGCAGATGTTATGATGAATTTTAGCCATATGCAGATGCTTTGATGAATATGGTGATAGACATCTGGGAGCTGGGGACTGTGAATACATGTTCCTTCAAGAAAATTGTTGTAAGTAATATCTCGTCTCATATGTTCTTGTTTTTGCTGTATGAGTTTCCAACATTCAGTGGTTCCTGTTTTTTGCTGTAACACTCGAAGTTTAGCATGCCAAGTATACATCTTGGCAACAAATGTTTATACAGTTTTGCCTAAAATAAAAGAATTGTCCATCACACAGGCATAAGAAGTGCGTAAGCTTCTACTTATGTGTCTGCAAACGGATGGAGTTATTTGTTCGTGATTAAGTCATGTTTTTTGCCGGTCGTAGTTGTCAGACCTTGTTGGTTGAAACTTATATAATCTCTTCTTTTAACCTATGTGGCTATATTACTTAACTTGGCTTCAAATGTTGGAAACGAGTCCTTGGCGGGTATAGCTATTATGTGAAAAATCATGAGTTGGCCAACTATGAGGTGGCTAGATTCCGCCTCATGGCGGGAGAAATGACGCTTTCACATCACACCCTAATGAAGTGCAGTGTTTCAAAGTAATTTCAAAGTAATATAAGCCTGTTGTACTTTGTACGAATTAGCATACTGTCCTTTGCATTAATATTGTGCAAACTAGAATTATATTCCTTAGAGTCCCTTTGTGACTAATCTCTAATACTAAAAAGTAATATAGGTACATTTCTATCAGGAATAAAAAAAGGTAATTCACTACTAGAGTAGTAGAGTCCAACTCATTATTTATATAGATTTGTGCCGTCTTAAATGAGAATTCAAACAGATGACCCGTCTTAAGGCTAGACGGATATGCCCGTGTTAAATGAGAATTTGTGTATTATTTACTAATTCTAACTCATTATTTATATAGATTTGTGTCTCATTTGCACAAGTGTTTTATCTTTATTGTTTGATTGCAGATGACATGAATGATCTTCAAGTTCCAAGGGATTTGTTTTTAGTTTTTACTTCAAGTTCCAAAGGATTTGTTTTTAGTTTTTACTTTGATATTCTTCATCAAGCTTTATATCGAATGTCTCAAATACATTATACATACGAGCCGTATATTATTAGAATATACCGTATAAAATATGAGATTTATTATTATTTTACAAATAAAAAATAATAATGTTAGTATACCATATAAAATATGAGATGTATTATTATTTTACAAATAGTAATGTTAGGGAGAGACCACTCCCATAATAAATAGTTACCATATTTATTTATTTTTTATTTTTAATTCTTACTGTTATTATTTTTTATGCAATAAGTTAGAATATTCTATCTAGATTCATAGACAATAATTAGGGTTACGTTTTGAGACGAGGTATTATATATATCAAATCATATATCCATGTAACCCATCCGATTCAATAATACAATTCCTATATGCAACTCCTCTTATATCTAATTATAATCCCTTCTCCTTTCAATTTCTTCTTTTCATTCTCCGATTTCTGATTATTATGTCTTCTTTATTTCAATTGCGATTGCATTTGCATTTGCGTCATCATTTGCAATTCAATTCCCGTAATTTTTGCAATTCTACCAACGTTAAGGTTATTTCTATTGATGATCCTCGTCTCCAATTAGGGTACAATGTCAATTAGGGTTTACTAATCTACAATTCGATGTTAGTCAGATCGACGAAGGATCGACACTGCCCTCGACATATTGCAAAAAATGTATGAGCATGGGATTGCCCCTGACGTAGTGGTCTATTACATTTCTTGCAATATGTCAAGGGCTTTGTCGATCTTTTGAGCATGGGATTGCCTCTGACGTAGTGGTCTATTACATTTCTTGCAATATGTCAAGGGCTTTATCGACCCCTTTGAGCATAGGATTGCTCCTGGCGTAGTGGTAACATTATCATAGATGGCTTGCGTGATGCTGGCCATGTTCAAGATGCAGAAAACCTTGTTTCTTATCTCTTATCCAGGGGTTCGGCACCAAGTTTGTTCCTGGCGTAGTGGTCTATTACATTAACTGTTTTTCACATTTTTAATTGTAGGACACATTACGGTGGGCCACTAGTAGGCGGGTAATGTTTGACGGTGGGCGTTTGGTGTTAGTGGTTCCCCCAATTATAATTCACCTTAAATATCCCTTGTTTAATTCACGAGATATTATGTTTTTAACGATGAACTATGTTGTGCCCACCAACTGTTTGTTGAAAGTTCCCACAGAAATAACTACCGCTTGAATTCCTTTATTAGAGCTTATGCTAAAGGTCATGACTGTGGAAGTGAATTTTATTTTTTAAACCAATTAGTTGAAAGTATTATGGCCTCATAACTTCACCTTTGCGTGTAATCTATGGGCATGCTTGAAGAATGATGATGTTATTGGAATTAGATTGAATCATGGTAGGGTGATAGTTTCTGGTTTAGATAAGGCTTAGATTTATGGTTATGTCTTTGTAACTGTTTACTCCAAAACGGGTCTTCTAAATAATTCTAGGAAGGCACTTGGGGGTGTGTTTGCACCAGACTTGGTACGCGGTGTTCGCTTTTTAAATGGTTACGGGTATTGTGGGTTTTGGTAGGAGGGGTTAAAGTTGTTTGCAAACATGAGAAATACTTGCATTAAACCTGATTACATGCTATGGTTCTGCTTTCGGCTTTGTCTCAGTCGAGCTTAGTGGCAATTGGCTAGGGAATACATGGGTTTTGCATAAAGAATGGACCTTTATCTAATCCTCATGCTGGTAGTTCTTGGTTTTTGCCTTAGAGGCTGTCGTTGCTGATTTGCTTTACGATTCTTGGTTTTCACTTCAATTCCAATCTAATTCTTTAGCCGAGCTTTCCTCATTCTTGATTGTAAGTTTGTAACTCACTTTAACTTTCCTCTACAAGTACTTAAATATGGGAGAATGTGTTTGCAGTTTATTTCTTAGGGCAAGGATGATCGTGGAAAAGTCGAGGCTCTAGGTTATGTCGGATCAATGGTAAGATGTCATCTATACCTGCGATATTTGATGTTTCAGAAGTTATTTGTGTAACTTGCTCCTGTTTCTTTGTCGGTTACTTTGGTGGATGTTTGGTATGAAATCTTGCTATTTAGATTTATATATGCCATGGTAGTCATGATTCATTATTTTGCTTGGTTTCCTAAGAGCTTAAAAGCTTCATTTTGCTGATCTTATTGTTAATGGCAACGACTTTGAACATACTTGGACTGCAAGGACAAGATGGCTGATGAAGCACAAGCCATATTACCGATACTGAGCAAACGAGGATTGGCTCCTAATGTAGTTACACAAGCCAAGACATCTCATGGATTTGATGGTCAAAAACCATTGTCAGCCCAATGTCGTGACTTTCTCTACTTTGATCAACGGTTTTGTTAAACTTCAAAGGATCGTCAATGTCCTTGACATATTGCAAGAAATGTGTGAGCATGGAATTGCCCCACGCGCAGTGGTCTATTACATTTCTTGCAATATGTCAAGGGCTTTGTTGATCCTTTGAGCATGGGATTGCCCCTGACGTAGTGGTCTATTACATTATCATAGATGGCTTGCGTGAGACTGGCCATGTTCAAGATGCAGAAAGGAACCGCTTTAACCTCACTCGTCAGCCACTACGCAAAGACTACTGGCTATCTTATTTTCTAAAATTGTTGGGAGTTTGTTGTGACCTACTAAAGCTTAATATTTTGCTAGGAAAATTCTTGTTTAATACAGAGACATGATTTGAGTATTTTGACAAAAAGACACATTTTTGTCGTTAGTTTCTCTACACATTTGTTTTTCCAGTAAAAGAAAGAAAAAAAATTGCAATATTAAAGACAAAAAGTTGTGTCAGATGGTTAATTAATATTGGTTTCGAATTAGTTTTATGTATGTATGAATTTGTACATTCTCAATGGTGAATGTATTTTTGTGTCAGATGGGTAATTAATATTGGTTTGCCAGCCTGCCAGGGTTTGTTGGGTTGGACAAAAATACTAGCTCTATACTACTGACTTTGTTTCCTCTAATCTGTATCTTAGTGAGAAAGTAATTATTGTGTAACAAAGACATCTCTGATCTCTCTCGTTATGGATTTAAGACATAATTCCCTATTTCTTGTGTGCATATGAAACAGATATTGCACCTCCGATTCTAAGCACAACTCCATCAAGTGAAGTATTTCGTCATTATACTTTAGTGGGTTCTGGCGGTGTTTGTTTGTGCATACGTGTACTAGATATGGACGAGTGTGCTGCTGCTACCCTTTCCGTACCTAGATGTCGACTAGTGCGCTGCTTGGTTCGGACAGTCGCTGTACCATGACTTGTATTAACCCTTCAAGGATTCACATATGCAGATGCCCTGATGATTTTTACTAGTGCGCTGCTTGATTTTTAAGAATGTGAATACATAATCCTTTAAGAAGGTAATCTCTTGTAAATATGCTTGTGTAGCCGTGTATAAGTTTCCATTTTTCACTTGCTTCAGTTTGTCCTGCAACACATATTTGATTAAAATTAAGGAATGTTCCATTATACATACCGCATGAAACTGTGAAAGTGCATAATGTTTCCTATGTCTCCAGGATTTGAGTAATGTTTTTGTTGGTCTGAGTTGTCGGATCTTGTTGGTTATCGCTGATTTCATCTCTTCTTGCAACCTATGTCACTCACTCTGCAGATATAGGTATGTTTCGAATTTTTTTATCTGGGCAAGCGATTGGTTTTTGTGTCATGTCCCGGAAAATGTCGTGTTCACACATGACACTCCGACAAAGTCAATTGTCAAAGCAGTATAGCCTTGATACTTTGAAAGTAAAATATGTAATATTTCTATCAGGAAAAATGTTCTCTAATCTCTCCTTGCGTTTCTTTCTTTGAGCGACAGGACTGGGAATATCATTAGGAACAATACTTGTGCTCCTGATTGATTGGCTGGTAACTGTATAGGTTCATTAAAAGAAGAAAGCTTATCAGGCAGAAAAAACTAAAAAATTGCATGGAGTATAAGAGTAATTATACGGAGTTTTTTCTTGCCCCGCATTCAATTTGTTAATAAAATATTTTGGCCGCACTTAGTATTTGCTTTATTTTGTACGGGTCATTCTCTAACAAAGAGCAAGAAGAAAGAAACTCTTAAGATAGAGTTAGAGGACCTTTTCATCAGAAATGGAGATGGGCTACTTCAAATGGTTCATTCTTTAACGAAGAACAAGAGCAAGAAGGAAAGGGAGCAGTGCAGCTGCGGACTATGTCAATCAATGACATTGAGGATGAGGAACGCTAGTCGATTTGGTTGTGGTGGTCAAGAACTCAAGACCCTTTGTGAAGCTGCAATCATTATGGTCATGAACCATGCTGATATCACAAAAATCGATGGCTGTTGCCTCATGAGTCATGACTGATATACCCACCGCAAAGGTGGCTTGTTTAAAGGACTATGTATGTCGATGTTGGGTATATTGAAACAAATAGGCTGACTGATAAATATGTCTATAGCTTTGACGATGTTGGAGTTGCCTTGAATTTCGACCAAGCTAATGGCCAAGTTTGGGACAGACCTTGTTGATGCGTTTGTTTTGGCTATAGAGAGAAGTCACACGGTGGAGATGCTAAATGGTCTGATTGATGATGAACTGATGATATTCAAAGGGTTACTCAGTTAGTCAGTTTGCTTTGACGCATGTGCCGAAAAAGGACAGATAGGCCTGCTATGTTTGGAGCGCTTAGGCTACTACACGGTTGAGGTAATAGGTGAATCTTTAACTCTGGCTGTAATTTAATTTTTATGTTGTAATACGCTGTAAATTTGTTTTAACCTTAGTTCCAAATTATATGCAGAGTACTATATAACCACGATGTATATTTCATATATGATAATGTTATTCCAACATTTCATATATTAGTATGTCGGAATTATGAGGCTCTCATTCACTCAGAAGCTAAAGCAAAAAGCTCCCGCAATAGCCAAGATTTACATATAATAAAATTCGAGATAAAAGTAAGGCGTATTACATTATACAAAAGACCATCAGTAGAGGAAACACTGGAGATCGAGTTGGGGTTCTCCTAGAGTTCAAGGAATATTACAATATCATAATATGGATACTCAATTCATGTTTTATCTAATTGAAAGCAACTCGACCCGAAATAACTCATACTAAATAAATTGTTTAGCCATTAATTAAAAAGCAATTTAACCCAAATTGACCCGACCTGAATGAATGACCCATCGCCATCATTCTCAAAGCAACTAATCATTGTCACGACAACAATATATACGGTCATTGTCCAAGTATGACCACGATCTCGGAATGTAACGTTTTCCAAATCGACATTGAACAACTATTTACTAAAAAGCTAGCTGAAATGCTCGTAAAATCGATCCACCATCTATCTATGTGTATAAGTTTATTTTTGCAAATCATAGATATACATTCATGTATTTTTAATTGGACAAAGCATTTTTACTCCCATTTGTAGTGTTTTTTATTGATTTTCTGAATACATTTTAGATATGGATCAACTTGACTGAAACGGGTTCAAATTTCGGATAACATTTACGTGTTATGCATTTTTACTATGGGCCTGCTTATCAATTACAGAGTACTCCGTATTATTTAGTTTCGTGGCCAGCTCAGGTATTCATTTCTTCTTCTTCTCCCCTTTTTTCTGCAAAAATGTCTTCCCCTTTTTCTAAATTAGGGTTTCGCTTTCAATCTCATTTGCAATTCAATTCTACTAATTCTAAGCTTATTGCTGCTGATAATCCTCCTAAGTTTCTCGATTCTGTTAGAGAACAATGTAAATTAGGGTTTTCTAATCTTCATCTTCCTCTATATCTCTTCAACCAAATGACGTCTCTTCATCGGCGACCTTCGATCGTCGATTTTAATTGGCTATTCTCTTCCATGCTCAAACTTAAGCGTCTAAAACCACATACTACTGTCATTTCTCTTTCTAGCCAACTTGAGTTATCTGGTGCCCGACCTAATTCGTATTCCATTGGGATCCTTGCTAATTGTTACTGCCACGTAGGCCGTGTTGATTTCGGGTATTCTCTCCTTGCCAAGTCTCTTAAGCTTGGGTATCCCTTTGAGTCTGATTTAATTCTGTTTACCACCTTAATTAACGGCCTCCTTCAAAATGGACGGCTTCGAGACGCTGTTAAGTTGCTGGAGGTAGCCATCGTTAAGCTTGGCATTCAACCAAGTATAGTTACCTATGGTACAATGGTCAAAGGTCTTTGCAGGATTGGGGACAATGCCGGTGCTCTCCACCTGCTACGCCGAATGAAATCTAGCCCCTCGAGTTGTAAGCCTAACATTGTCATCTACAATACACTTATCGACAGTCTTTCCAAAGACAAGTTGGTAAATGAGGCCCTTAACCTCTTTTCAACCATGAAAACCGAGGGCATCAAACCGAATGTGAACTCATATAACTCATTGATACGTGGTATGTTCAATCTAGGCCGTAGAGGAGAGGCTAAGGATATATTGGTTGAGATGTTCGACAACAATGTTGCACCAACTGTTGCCACTTATAACATGCTAGTTGATATGTACTGTAAGGATGGAATGTTTGATGAAGCAGAAGCCATTATAAGGATAATGATTGAACGAGGTGTGGCACCTCTTGATGTACTTACATATAGTGCTTTATTATTGGATGGATATTGCTTGTGTGGCCGAATGGACAAGGCAAGAGATCTTATGAATTTAATGGTACAAACTCAGTGCCACCCTGACTTTGTGACCTATAGTACTTTGATCAATGGATATGTTAAACTTAAAAGCATTGACAATGCCCTTGAAATGTTTCAAGAAATGGTTGAGAAAGGGATTTCCCCTAATATTCTGACCTATAACACTCTCATAGATGGGCTGTGCAAGTCTAATAGGATTCCAATGGCACGTCAGCTCTTTAAAGACATGCAAAACAATGGAATAAAGCCAGATGTTTGCACTTATAGTTCCTTATTAGACGGGCTATGTAGTAATGCACAACTTGATGAGGCAGTGGAATTACTCACCGAGATGGAGTCTAACGGAGTTGCTCCTGATTTATCCATCTACAATTTCCTGATTGATAGCTTGTGTGTGGCTGGCCAAATTAATGATGTAGAAAACCTAGTTTCTGATCTCGTATCTAGGGGGTTGGTACCAAATGTTGTAATTTTTAATACAATGATTAAGGGGTTCTGCAAAAAGGGTCTTATGGGCAGAGCTTTAGAGCTCCTAAACAAAATGAAGCTTGCTAGAGTCTCTCCTGATAGCGGCACCTATAATACACTGATCAGGGGGTTCATTATCAATAACGATATGCCAAATGCATTGCATTATCGTGATATAATGGTTAGCATGGGATTTCAAGCCGACGCTAGCACTGTGTCACTGTTCCTTGGCCAATTCCTACAAAAGTTTCTTAGTTGACACAATGATAATTACCTCCTAGGTAATTTGATGCTTGGATATTGAAGAATTGTATTCCAGCCTTCCAGGTAAATCTTCTGAATTTGATTTTGGCATTTTTGGTGGGTTGTTTAAGTGTAGTTTTGTGCGTATGTGTATGTTCGGAACCAAATCTTTCCATAGCTTCAAGGTTTATTTTTGTCATCACCCCTAAGTAAGTGTATTATGCTACCTAGATATACTGTCGAACAAGGTCGTTGAAGGTTATGACGTAACTATCTCAATGTTTCTTGAATCCTAAATGATTTATCACATTATAACATGGTGTTGCTTGAGTTTATATGGAATTGACATGATGATTACCAATTGTTTGATTTGATGCTGGAATATGAATGAATTTTCAGTCCGTTAAAGTTTCAGTTTCTGAAGTACAGATCATTGTTCACAAATATTTACTCAGTGTATTATTTACATCAGGTTGTTATTACAAAGTGTTGCCTTAAATATTGCATAAACATATTTTGCATCAGATTCTATGAATCTCCCTTAATGCACTACTCATTAAGTCATTTAAACTGAGTAATGGTTTCTTTTCTCTCGGAGATTTCTTGTCTGTTTAAATTACAAGCGTCCATAAATGCGTGATTTTTGAAAAAGAAAGACGCAACACACTTCAACTATTAAAAGTTGGTGATCACTGTTTTTTTCCAGCTCTTTCCATCAAGTAATTACGTTCCATCAATATTCTGTCCATTTGCTTGTTTCCTTGATATCTTTTGTTCTCTCAGGAACACCATAGGTCTTACTCCATATTTTGTTCTTCAACTTCGGCAGATCTTGAATGCATTTATGAGGAGATTGTTTAATAACTGCAGCGTGGGAACGAAATTTATCCTTATGGCAGCCGGTTTCATGTAGCTTGGCAAGGAAATTTTGAGTTGAGCAACCGCGCCTACTTGTTTTCTTTGACTAGGGGATAACAAACATCAACGGGCTTGGCGAATGCTTAAAGGCTTTTAAACTTGCTGGAAGAACTCCGGAGCACCAGTATCTAATTTTTCTTTGTTCCAAAATTCTCATCCCCGGTTTGTTACTTATTAGACTCTTGGACTGCGAATGTTGGATACGGAAGTGTGCAATGCCTGTTAGAACACTCTTATTTTGTTGGAAAATTACATGTTTCCTCTGAATTGAGTTGTCTAAGCGTTATATCTTTCCTGCTATTTTGGAGGGAGTTTTTTGTATTACTGCTGTAAATCTGATTAATTTTATGGCAGAGGTGAAGTAACGCGAAATTAACTGTAAAATAATATCACTATTTTGTATCCTCGTGTCATTTAGAAAGTCTTTCTTTGTAAAAGTATCGTCATATTTCCATGCCTTTTCTTTATTTTAGTTACGATGCAAAAATTTATGGGTGTTTTTGTCATTTTTGAACATACATAATTACATACGCTGTTCGAATTTTTTCGCTTTGATGCTCTGGCTGGAATTCCATATTTCCATTTTACAGGAAAATTGAGAGATTCTTTCTTAGTAAAATCATGACTATTTTAGAAAATAACTCCAAAAAGTATATGTTTCCTTGGGTGAATATGGCAAAACGAATTTGAACCCTATAAAAATCAATTATTTACCCAAAAATGATGAATGAGAGTTCTTATTTTTAAACGGATTGGTTGGATTATCAAGTTAATCCGATAACATTATGACCCATTAAAATAAATAAGTTATTCGTGTTGGTTCGTGTCAAAATGGCTTAACCCGATATCCTTATCAAACTTATACGGAGTATAAGCTTTGCTCCTTGTGCCGCGTGTCAACCCAATTACGTCTTAACCTTAATTTCCTAACTTCGGGTCAGATATGTGTTGTGTTTTTGAACCAGATCAATAATTGTCACCTCCACTATAAACCATTCCAAAATATATGAAACGACACTCAATTTAATTGAAATGAATCTGAATTTTTCGACAAAGTGAATAACCGGATGTATATTTGGGTTTTCAAACCGAACCTAAATTCAACTTAATTTAGTCTGAATCTCTAACCAAACCGAATGTCCAGCCTGTGCATAATATAAAGTCGGAAATTGCTAGATATTTTTATGCTCGTCTGCCAAAAAAATGCTGGAACAATGGAGACTAAAATTGTCAATAATTTGAGCTAAAGTATAAAATTTCATATCACATTTATAATAATTAATAATAATAATAATAATAATAATAATAATAAATAAAATGCAAGTAATAAAACTGCCATTTTCTCCTCCACTGATTTCTTTCTCCTCACTGTCACCTTCCTCTTCCAGGTATTTACTTAAATCTCCTTTTATTTATTTATTTATTTATTTTCACCATTTTGTTTCTATTTACCCATCATATTTGTTAATCACTCTAGGGTAAATCATCTGTAGTAATTCTTTTTTTTTCATCTCCTGATATATCAAGTTAATTATACGATAATATTTTTGGGTTCATAGAATCATAGTTGATTGATGAACTATATGTCAAATAGCGAAATAGGTTATTGGTGGCCTAATTTCACTTCTTTTTATGACGAGAGGATCCGCAACCGCTACCTTTGATGCGCACCAGATATAGCACACCAGGTGGTTACCTGAGAGTGACAAGCTCGAACTCTAAAAGGCATAGACTCGGGCCATAAACACTCCACAAAATAGCTTTTGGGGAGGCTCGAACCAGAGTCACTTCTAAATTTCACCCAAGTTTTAACCACTAGACTCCATACTTGCAGGCAGTTTTACTTTTTTTTAATGGCTCTTGCTGTAAGTAATGACTTGGATTAGCAATTCTGTCGGCTGCGAAAATATGTCAAGGTGCTTTTACTGGGAGGCCAAGTGATTTTGAGATAATATGGTGTTATATTGAAATGTCGAGTTTTTTATGATGTGAAGGAAGCTAAAAGGGCACTTTTGATGAAAACGGGTTTTAAGTGCCACCATTTTACGAGTTCACGGGATAAGCTGGCTGCTTCTTTTGAAATGCTGTGTTCTTTCTTGGTTTAGAGCTAATAATTTGGTGGTTGGCATAGGAAGAGGACTGAAAATTTAGTGGTAAGATGCTCCATTAAGAGGCCAACTTCAGACAATGCAGTTCCAAGATATATATTTTCCGGGCTGGTGGCTTCTTGCGTAATCCTTTCACAAGCTGGCTTGGTTAGTACCTTTCTTTGCAATATCTAATAACAAACTTTTGCTAGTTTTTTGTCGTCCCAAAAGAACATTGCTGAAGTGTTGATGTCTTTTTTTGGCATGGACAGCAAATATGATGCCAACTGGTTTTCAACTAGGTCATGAGTATCACCGCCCAATGAAATTACCTTCTAAAATCTGTTCTTGATGATTGCATGTATTGAAAGTAGGAATAAGGACGATCTGTACTAAGGGACCTTTACGGAGAGCTAGGGAAATAAATCAAATGGCAATTAAAACTTTTGTTCTAATCGTGGGGGATGAAGATGAAACTCGGTTCTAATTGTGATCAAAAGGCCATTTTGCTTTGTTGGCTATAACTATTGTGCTTGTGGTAACAGGTCCATGCAACAGATCTTCCTCATCTGGATAATTTATGTCAGCTTGCCAATGTCTCGAGCAATCCAGTTCCATTCCCTCTTGATGAAAAATCAGGTGATCCTAATGAAAAAGCGGCAATGATGATGATGAGAGGAATGACAGCTAAAGATTTTGACCCTGTTAGATATGCTGGTAGATGGTTTGAGGTGGCCTCTCTGAAACGCGGGTTTGCTGGACAAGGTCAGGAAGACTGTCATTGCACACAGGTTAAATGATACTAAGCTATTGCCTTATTCTAAATTAATAACAGATTTCCGTTCATCTTTCCCGTCCTTGTTTGCTTCCATTTCCGATCAAGCCAAAGACTCCTTATCCTTTGATTTTGAAATGGCGGAACAAAAAAAAGGACTCACTGAATACTTTGTGCTTCTTGTATATTATTACATTCGATCTTCGTTAAGTAGTAAAGTATCAATGGTGCATTTGCGACATGAATTTTCATTATGGGTCATCTGTCTGTTTTACTAGGGGTATCTCTGTCTTACAAGGGTAGGGTCAAATACATTCAACCCCTGAACCTCCTGCAGGCGAATGCCATTGAGGCGCTAGGTGATGTTTTATTGTCCTTGGTATATTTCCGAAGTTGGAAAACAGGCTTTCCTGCTTTTCTGTTGGATAAAAGTTGGTCCATTCATTTACAATGTTTAAAATGATTGAATACAAGACAAGGCTGTTAGAGACCACACACCAAGAAAGCCGTAACAGTACAAACTACAAAGTAAGAAGAATATGAACAAAACGCTAAAATCATAAAGATCAAAGAGCCATCCCCCAAAGAAGCGTACTTTATGTATTAACTAACAATCTAATATGTTTTATATATTATAGGGACTATACACGTATAACATGGAGGAACCTTCGATCTTGGTCGATACATTCTGTGTTCACGGAGGGCCTGATGGTTATATTACTGGCATTAGGGGAAAGGTTCAGTGCCTATCAGAGGAGGACAAGGAGCAGAAAGAAACTGACTTGGAGAGGCAAGACATGATCAAAGGGAAGTGCTATTTGCGTTTCCCGACATTACCATTTATTCCAAAAGAGCCTTATGATGTCCTTGCAACTGATTATGACAACTTTGCGCTCGTCTCAGGCGCCAAAGATAGAAGTTTTGTTCAGGTAATCAGATTGGTCTCGTAAACTATTTGGAATATTTACTTTAGATTTCTTTGATGAATTTCTTTCAGCAAATTTACCAAATTTAGAAGCAATGTCGCTATCAGGGAAAAGTGCCTTGTTGCCTCGAAATCTTTCAATAAGTAATAAAAACTGTTAACATATGTAAATCTGGAGCTAATACCTTGGCTTAATCTTTTCTTTTGTGCTGTCTAATTCATGGGTTTGTCTTCCATAGTCATATCCAAGGACCTTGTTACTTGAGACGTGTTGCTATTCGAAATTCAAGATTTTGCAAGTGTTATTTACAGCTCATCTTAGTATGCAACTCAAATGTCGTTTCCAACGTTTCTGCTTGTGACAAAAATCTCCGCAATCATTTTACTGTACCTATTGGTGAAAAATGGAGCCAAAGATTCACTATTACTTAACTACAAAATATGATGCAATAGAAACAATTTACTAAAATGTCAACAGTTTCTTAACTTTATTATGAATCCGAAAACAACTTATCCTATTTTCAGTTCATGGTTAACAATTTCGTTGAGTGCGTCAACCCTGAGTTTGAGTTACCTGGTGTCTTGTTGTTGCAAGTTGGTGAAATTGCTCTAATATATAGATATTTATCTTGATTCTACCTATATTATGCAGATATACTCAAGAACGCCTAATCCAGGAGCCGAGTTCATAGCCAAGTATAAAGCTTACTTGGGAGATCTAGGATATGACCCGAGCAAAATAAAGGACACTCCGCAGGACTGCCAAGAGATGTCTAACAATCAACTGGCAGCAATGATGAGCCAAAAAGGAATGCAAGAGGCTCTAACTAACCGGTTCCCTGACCTTGGGTTAAGCGCTCCTGTCGCGTTTAATCCTGTCACAAGTGTACTCGACACATTGAAGAAGCTTGTTGAGCTCTATTTCAAACAATTGAAGACCCCCATTTGAGACTCTCCTGCTTACGCCTACTTGGATACTTTTGCAAAGATCGCTTTGAAATCTTAAGTGTATAATGTCTGTATTGATGCTAATATTATTGTGATCTTGATAAACGAATGCCCGGGAATTTGGGATGTAACCTCTTTAGGGCCGATTTAATGCAAGTATGCTTCAGCAGTAGCTGATTCTTAAAGCTCAATTTGTTGATTTACTTACTCGTCTTGGTGGTTCTTTGGGATTCGGATCATGTTACTTATTAACGGGTGGTGTTTGTGAAGTTAATATGCCTCTTTGGCATCCTAACTGTGTTCCATACTGAAGCCACAAGGGCAGTTTTGATATTGACGTAATATTATTTTTTCTAAAAAGTTATCTCGAGGCTACGAGGTAAGTTTAATTTAGACTAAGAAGAGGAAGAACTGGTCACCGTACCATACAGGCATGAATAGCTTGCTCAATTTCAAAAAAACCTTTTATCGGGTTTCTGGAAAGCAAATGTTGAAGGCCAAAGATTGGTCATGTCGAAGGTTAAAGACTAGCCAGCCATGTCGAAGATTGGGACAACGCCTAAGGCTAGTCATATTGTGCTCATTTGACTGAAGGTCGATCGAGATTATCTACTACAGTACTATCCCTTCACTTGAACAAATTTACATACGGAAAAGTTCACTTTTGTATTATATTTCTTGATACAAAATAAGAACAATAATTTTCAATTCACTAAAAATGAAATGGAGTAAATATAAATGAAATAGAGGGAATATCGTCCTACAACAATCCTCCATGTCGCAATTCCAAATAGAAAAATGATAATAAGGGGAAATTCTATTCTAAACGTTGCATAAATCGTAAAAACTGTTCATTATAAAGGCTGCAAAATGCAATTGTTCACCGAATAACCGGGAATAAAAGGGAAAATTAAAATGTCAATTTGAAAACAAAGTACTTAATATTCAACAAAATTAACGAGACTTGGCCAGCATTTCATCACAATACAAAAAGGGTACATTTTCCATGAAAAAAGAATCCTATTTTTTTTATATATTTGACCTATACACACACACCAAGACTTTGAAATAATCATTCTCCTCCGAAAATACTAGTCAAGAAATATAAAATTCTACCATAAATAGTCAAAAGTCCGAGGCTACTAGAATAATAAAGACAGAAATCATATACGTGATGCACGTACTGCAGGCCGTTTCAATGATATATTCAACCCCAAGAATCCAAACCCGAACACCCTCAAAATCTAGTTCTTCTTCCCACAATTAAACCCCTGGCATACCGAGAGGACTATAATGAGAATCAGCGCGATGATGATACCCAGCACAATGAGCTTGATCTTCATGTTCTGAAGCCACATCTTTCTCCTCATCTGTGTTCCTTGTTGCCTGAAGTCTTGCGCCTATCGCAAACACAAAGAGAATAATCAAATGAATTTACACCACTAAAGGGCCATCTAACAAGAGGTTCTATTAGGATCTCAGAACAAGGTCTCCCGATCTTCGGGTGTCATTATCTATGTTTCGTTATATTTAGTTTTTACGTGTGTCAGAATCAAGTATCTCGTCATGGCAAAATGTCTAAACATTGTCATACATTTCAACTCAATTCATGGAAAAATTCACTAGAAGACATTATTAATGCCACAGCATTCGCCACAGTATTGAAATAAACGAATGTAGACAAACCTGTGAGCGGAGATTTTCTGTCTTATCCACTAGAAGCTCAATCTTCTCACCACGGTCCAAAACCTGAGTAGAACGTAAATGTGATCAGAAATTGAGAACACAGAAAGCTATTTTCAAAGTTTGATGCAAAGCCAAAATACTTGCTAGCACTTTCAACTCAATTCATGGAAAAATTCATGCAAGCACAAAGCAAATCGAAATTTCATACCTTCTCAATATTCTCCATCATGACTCCTTTGACCTCTGAAATCTGGGCCTGAACCTTAGCTAGCTTGTTCATCTCATCAGGGTGATCGACACAGTACTGCATGTGTTCCTTCAGTTTGGGACTAGGAATATGAATCAAATATTTCAGTGTCCATACATCTAAAGCATATAAATTCAGAGAAAACAGTATAGTATCAAGATCAAGACAACTACCCAAATTCTTTGTTTAAACTCTTCGCAACAGCAGTTGCAGCTTTTCCACCCCCATATCTCTTGTTGAAGTCATCCTTGACTCTTTCTAAATAGGCCATTGGAATTTGTCTGCCGACAGATTCAACTGCAACAACACAATATGCTGCAAAAACGAAAAAACAGAGATCACAGTTTAACAGAATAGCGGTAATACAGTACAAAGTAAACTCATCACAGAAGGCGGATCTAATTTTCAGCTGTTAGCACAATCACAACCAGAGGTGACAGTCCTATTTGCTAACGAGGTACGGTAGTATAACAGATAGTGCATAAAAGCTGACATGTGTACTAAACTAATGGCAGCAAAAATGACGGAAAAAAAAGTCGAGGGTGACAAACTGACAGACTATGTTCTCCCGCAAACGCCTGCAATATGCCTCCCACCAATCACTAATATCGGCAAGCTAATCTGAGAGACGAAACTCAGAGCAAGGAAATAGGAGCATTGAAGAGCAGAATCTTTCATCTGACATCATCAACTAAACCCGAATCAAACAACCCACCCCGAACCAAAAATCAAATCCATGACCCAGAAGGCTGGTGCCAACCTCAAATAGAATGCTCACTAAAACCATCAAAACCTATGAAAATCAAACAAGATCACTCCACACAAAACTTCAATAAAAACCTAATGATCAATTGCATCTCTATAATCAATTGCATCTCCAAACAACCAAATGCCCTGCTGATATACCCCAAGCTACAAACCTTCAGATTTATGGCTAACCTCTTTAATTTACCCCCAAATCGAAGAGTTTGGACTCTCTCCATTTATTCTTCTATCCATTTCCTTCCATTTCCTCTAATACAAGAATATTACATCATTATTCATTCTCCATCCCCACCAAATAATTAACCATTAGATCGATTTGGGATAAAATCTGGGCCATTGAGAGGTAATGGAAGGAAATGGAGAGGATCCCAATTGCAAATCGAAGAACCTAGTTCAATCTAAACTCAAAATATCAGAACCCAAACAATCAATCACATTGTAGCACAATATAAAGACCTCATGAGTACAAGATCCATCTATACAAATCCCAATCTAAACAAAAAATGAATTTAGAACCCTAAAACAACAAATATATCAATCAAAACCTCATGAACTAAATCAAATTACCAAAACCCACATCTCAATTCCAAAAACCCATCAATAAAACACAAACCAAAATCCAAAATCAAACATATGAATAACAAAATCACACCAACCCACAAAATATAAACCCTAAAACAACAACTACATCAATGAAAAACACCTGAAATAAATAAAATTAAGCAAACCCACATCACAATTCTAAAAACCCATCAATAAAATACAAACCAAAACCAAAATCCAACAAAAATAAAACAACACAAACAGCGAAATCACACCAACCCACAAAATACAAACCCTAAAATAACAACTAAATCAATCAAAATCAAATTACAAAAACCGATCAATAAAACACAAACAAAAACCAAAATCAAACAAAAAACTAAACAAATAAACAGCAAAATCATCAACCCAGAAAACATAAACCCTAAAACAGCATAAATAAACAAAAAAAACAACATAAAATGAGACGTACTGAAGCCATCAGAGACAAGGAAATTGAAAGTATGATCATCACAATTATAAGTAAACTTGTTGTTTGTAGCAGGAAGTTTTTGGAGACATTGTGATGCAATAGTAGTAAAATTTCCAGAAAATTCAGTATATTCTGCTAAAATCATAGTACCCCTTGCTACAAAACTATAGATCAAATTTTGTTGTCCCATTTTGTAGGGTTTGAATGTTGATTGTTGAAGATGAAGAGGGTAGTAATTAATTTGGTGTAAGAAAGCTTAAGAAGGAAGGTAGGTAAGGTAGAAGAGGAAGGGGAGGATTGCTTGAGAGTTGAGACTTTTTTTTTTTTTTTGGAGAGAGGAAGAATTGTGTGTGTTGTGGTGAGTTGGAGATTACAATGAATAAAAAGTTGATTATTTATTTGATTATTTGTTGATTTAATGTTTGAACTTCTAAAACTTTGAATCTACTTTCTTCCCTTTTTTGAGTTTTGAAGGCATCTCTCAGGTGATCACATCTTCACATGTCATATTTTCAATTCACAAAAACTTTAAGAGACGGTCTTTCAATAGCGTTATTTAGATATCTCTAAAATTTTGGAGAGACGGTCTCTTAATAACGTTATTAAGAGACCTCTCACATGATGGGGCGAGGGATCCACTGAATTTTTTGTTTCCCTATTATGTGTCTCTCACTAAATTAGTGAGAGACGGTCTCTCATGAGAACTATTGTTTTCAATTTTGTGAAGGTCTCCTTTCAAACGGTTCATTTTTGTTTCGTTTAGACGAGTTATATATGACTCGTTTTACTCAAATGTAATTTGACAAAAAAATTAGATGAACAACAAACACTACTTATAACATTTTGTCGTTAAATGGTCACATAAGCTATCTGAAACCTTCAAACGGACTGAAATGAAAATTAGTGAAAGTTCTATATGTTTGACCTCATATATGATATTTGCGGAAGTTATTGAGGATTTGAGGGACGGTGTTGATATCATTGTGGTTGACATGTCATATTTTCAGTCTTGTATTTCACTCCCAATAAATGAGTAATGATAGAGAGTAAAATATCTTGATGAATCATTTCACGTTAAAATAGTGACATAACCAAAAATAGAGTAAAAATTACCAAAAAGAAAAAAAAGGAATACATGAAATTAGGAAATAACTATATATGAGGGATCTCAAAATAAGCGGGATATTGTAAAATCATCATACATAAAAATTGGTGTAGCATTTTAGGCTAAATATTTGGGATGGGTGGGACTAGTAACGTAATTGTATAATTTATTTAGGGGATGGTTATTTCATGCGTGTGTATAAGTTTAAATTTGAAAATCATATTTAGGTGGTATCACTTTGGAACTTGATATCTTATACCAATTTTGGGTAATAAGGGGTTAGAAATTAATCTAAGCTAAAAAATCTTCAAAATATAATATTTTTAATACATTAAATTATGTAAATAAAATTTAATACATAAAAAGATTTTTTTACAAGATTTAATACCATAGGTATCAATCTCATACCCACACCCCTCCTTAGGTACGAGAAACTCATATCTCATGGGTTTGAGGTATGGGTATGAAACCTTCATTTTCGTCAAACAAACACATGGTATGGATTTAGTTCATTTCAACCTCATACCTCATACCTATATTAGGTGAACCAAACTCCCCGGCGTATTTACTATTCATGAGGGTAACATATTCCGGAGGTAAACAACTATTCTCATACTACACAAATTTTCATTAAAGACGGACACTATCCGTCACAAGCTGAAGACGTATAGTACCTCTCTCACAATATGCAAGTGGCACCATCCATGAGGTACTCCATTTCCCTCTCACTTGCCTTAGTGTGAGAGGGACACTATTCGTTTTCAGTTTGTGACGGATATTATCCATCACAATTAAGACACTTTGCTCATAATAAACATAAAAAAAATTAGGGGTTGTTTAGTTGCCATTTGACAAGATAATTCGCATGAACTTTAGTTTCACATGAAATGAACATTCATGTGAATCGCACAAAAAGTGTTTGGTTGGTATATGAGCGCTAAATTCATGTGGAAGTTATGTAGAAATTGCCACTTACCTAGAGGAACTATGTAATAGAGGTGATCAAATGCGGACTTGGGTTGGACATGAGCTAGACTCACGTTAATTTTTTGTCCCGCGGACAAGTGGTTTAGCGGGTTTAGGAAGGGTTAATGGGTCGAACCTTTGTAATTTTCCTAAAATGCTTTGTCCATACCTGCTTCTTTAACGGGTGGAATGAGTCGGGTTCAATGGACAAAATGACCCATAAACAACTTTACTATGCAAATAGTGTAATTCATGAGATTTTCAAACTTTTTTACTCTCAATCCATGCTTAGAGTTATTACGAACCCTTAAGTTGATGCATATATAATATATTATTGGGAACATTAGTCGGCTTTGAAATACCCCAAACAATTTCGCTGACATCATCCTTCACATAACTAAAATAAAAACAGTATTCAATCAATTGTTAAAAATTCATAAATTATTTCAATTAAACAAGAAAATTTCCAAACGTAATATAAATACCCAACTTTTTATAGTTTTTTTTTTTTTTTTTTTTGTTTTCTGTGTAAAGGGAGCCAGGTAGTATAGACACTTCCTCCTAATCGGTATATCCGTATCGGACACGAGACTCATCCGTGTCTAATTTTTTTCTTTTATTTGGGCACGTGTCTTTGGTATTTAGACACGTGCCTGTGGTATTTGGACACACCTTCAAACGGAAATTTAAGGTAAATGGTTTGGGTTGTTTTACTATGGAATTTGATGGGAAAGTAAGTTGAGTTGGGTGCAAATGATGTTCTTTAAACTAGGGGTGAGCAAAATCGTATACCCGATACGGTTTTAAAAATCGCAAAAATCACTATACGAATCCGATACGGTTTTCGGGTACCTGAAAAAACCGTGTATCGGAATCCGTATATACGGATACGGTTTGGTAATAAATGTCGAATTAAACATTGTAATTATTCAAGAGCTAATAATTACCTATAACATGACTGCCTCTAGCGAAGCTCTAATTATTATTTATTGAGATAAGTTACTTAAAAAAATCATAAAAAACATTAGAAGAGTGGGAGTTGAAAGAGGAACTTTGTATTTTTTAATTTTTTTTTATACAAAAACTTCAAACCGTGTCAGAAACCGTATATACGGTTTCATTTTCCCCCGACCAGGATACGATACGGTTTTTATAAAACCGTATCGTATATATGGATTTTCATATCGTATATACGGAAATCCGTATAACTCAAACCGTATACCGTATCGTATCCGTATTATAAAACCGTATCGTATATTTTTGCTCACCCCTACTTTAAACGAGTGATGAGATGTTGAAGAGATTGATTTATAAGTTGGGTTTTGGTTTTGGAAACGAAAATGAGTTATAATCAATGTCAAGTTTTACCTTCAATTATTTAAATTTAATATCAAATTCTTTTTCAAAAATAAAATCGTATATAAATAAATATAGGCCCGTATCCTAAATTTTATGGGATGTCATGTCACGTATCCATTTTGTATCTGTGTCCGTTTCGGTACTACCTAGAACGGAAGGCGCAAGGACGAATATGACGCCGACTAATCGGTTAAACTAACTGACATCTACCGAATTTTAGTTGTTTGTAAGTTTGAATTGTTGATGCAACAATTTCAAACGATAGTTTATGTAAGTCGACCTAAAACATTTTTAAGTTACAGTTGTAATGAAGTCGTTGTTACAGTTGTAATAATAGTAGTAGTATTAGAGGTCAGAAGACCGTGAGTTTGTAACCGAGGTATTATTACGAGTTGATTTATGATTTTGATTGTGATAGGTGATGCTCCGTATAAAGCCCTTTTCTTTAAACTGAAACTTTATGAACTTAATTGAATCGAACTTAATAGAACTGAACTAAACTGTTAATGGAGCTAAACTGAACCGAACTAAATTGAAGTAAGAATTAATTTGTGAGGAGGAGGGCTGAACTGAACTGAACTTAATAGAGCTGAATTGAACCGAACTAAAATAAGCTGAATTAAGTCCAAAAGAACAAGGCCTAAAACTTGCGCAAGTTTCACAAAGGGTGGTGTTCATTCATGTACGAGTTTTACTCATTCATTGACGTAAATGACAATAATACACCTTTTATTTTAATAATTTCACTTTAATACCCTTCTTTCAATCTTTATCTCTCTCTAACTACCATCACCCAACCACCGCGCGTCAGCCACCATCCTCATCGCCACCTTCCTTGCGCCGGCATTGACGACCTCCTCAGACCGGTCATCAAAGGAACTGAATTAGGTACGTAAGATTACTGAATTCAATTACTGAATTCGATTACTAATTTCGATTACTGATTTTGGTTACTGATTTACTCCTCTTCATTTATTTTGGCTAATTCGATTACTAATATCGGTTCGATGATATTAATCCAGTTATTTTGAGTGACTTAGGTAGGTAAGATTACTGATTTCAATTACTGAATTCGATTCACTTGTTTACTAAATTAGGTCTATTTCTCGTTACTAATTTGGGTATTACTGAATTCAATTCACTTGTTTACTAATTCCTGCTTTCTTATTCGCCACTTGTGCTCATCTTCTTCATCTTCTATTTGTTCCCAGTCTTTCTTATTCGCCACTTGTGCTCTTCTTCTTCATCTTCTACTTGTTCCCAGTATTTTCTATCACAATTCCATCAGCAACAACATGATATCCTGACCCCATGCTACGATGAACATTTCTGGCCATGGTTATTGTCTGCACCACAAAGGATAACCAAGAGAGAGTCCCATCCACAAAGGGTACTCTGTAGTATATTGAATTACCCGAGGATTAGGAAATGGGAAATGGACAATGTTGGCCTAGGGTGTCTATGTTAACAATCTCCCTATATACTAAGAGAATAAAACTCTCCAAAGTTTTCCCCCCAAAATGCATCAACTAAATATGGAAACAATTTTTTTTTTCTTTATTATTATCATTTCACCAAAATATAATCTATTAATCGAATAATAATATTTTCTTCAAAATCTAAATTATAATATTTAAACTAAAATAAAAGAAATTCACTATAATATATAAATTGTAAATTTCTCAATATTTGTTATGTATTATTATATATTAGGAATGGCTTGACACATTTTGTATAAACCAAAATATTAAATTGATATTATTAGCTTCTTTAAAAAAAAAAAAATCATTAACATAATTTGAGAAAACTTATTATTTGTAATCCTTAGTTTTATGTTAATGAAAAAAAATTCATTACACATTTTATAACTTTGCTAAATTCTCTTAATTAGTTCATAGTTCATTTTTTTTCTCTCTTAATTAGTTCATACTTTATTTTATTTTCTCATATCGAAATACAATAAGCTATATGACAAATTAATGATGTATTAATTTAAATAATTAAATAATAACTGAAAACAAAACCTCTATATATACCGCAAATATACGGGACCTACACTAGTTAAAGATTAATTGATTGTTATAAACCCTAATTTAATCTCTATCTAATTCAATTAGCGTAAACAAATCATAATATAATTAATAAAATTAATAATTAGAATTATTACCTGATCGATACGAGAATTAACATCTATAATTGTGTAATTTGACAGATTTTTGATTAATTTTATAGATTTGATTACGTTTGTGAGGAGAGAATTAGAGAAATTAGGCTAAAGGCATACTATAGAAAAATAATGAAAAAAAGTTCATAGAAGGATAAAATCCGTACATGAATGAGCAACTACGTTTCACAAATTACAACATAACTTTGTAACAAAATTTAAACAATAATCAATATATATAACTAAAAGAGGTTTTTTTCGAGACATGTGGTAGTCTCCAACTTTTATAAAACACTTATTTATAAATAATTAATTACTTACAATTTTTTTATTAGAATTAGAAAATTA
>VHZZ01001094.1:27625-51056 GCA_009801015.1 Silene noctiflora | reverse complement strand
TAGAAGTATATGTATAATCAGAAGGTAAAACACGTGTGATTTGTACTTCGTATATTACTAAAAATGTTTGAATAAAATGTGTGTTTATTGTATACAACGTTTTTGACTGATTTTATCAAACTGCAAACAAAATGCAGTCGTTTGTCGCCGCGTGCATTGCACGTGGGCTTCAACCTAGTTTTAAAAATAGTTGATTCCCTCCTAAACGTGTCACCATAAAAACACACTATCAAATCCTTTTCCTTCCTTTCTTTCTTTCCCTTTCTTTTTGTTTGTTCGCCAACTCAAAATCAACCGATCACCAAAAACCAACGCTTTCGCACCATTTTCTGCTTTAATTTTATTCCTTCTCTTTTTTCTACATTTCCCCAATTTCTAGGGTTTCCTTTCCTCAATTTTATTCCGAATTGAGGATTTCATAGCATAATTTTAATTATTTGTTGTAATGGCGAATAATTCCGCCGAAAGCGATTGTTCTGGTAGTTCCGGTGAGGTTCCTGTTGAAGTTGATGTCGTAATTCGTGATGGTAAGGTTAATGTAGATGATAGCGATGGCGATAATGACGACGGTAATGATCGTGATGATAGTGATCATGAGACTGACTTGACCGTTAATTTTTCGCCTTCCGCAACTAATTCTTCTGGTATTTCATGTTGATTTGATTTGTTGCATTATATTGTGGTTAAATCGCATGTGGTTTTATGATGATATTTACTTGTGTAAAATCGCTTTATAGAGGTGTTTGTGATTATGTAATTCGTATGCTGATGGTTTTATTTTGTATGTTTGTGTGTTCTTTTTGGCATAATGTAGCGATTTGTGATTTTGCATGAGTAATGCAAATGGTTGAGGCGTGTGTGAGGCATTTGGACGTGCATTAAATCACTATGTTACTACCCCCTTCGTCCTAATCAATTATTTACGTGTTCCATTTATGGGTGTGATCTGAATGAATTCTTATCTTTTTAAGCATAAATGTTTACATTATTAGATTACCAAAGTCCAAAAAGCCTTAGCAATCTCATGTGCAAGTGAACGCTTAAAAAGTAGATGAGGTGAAGGAAGGGTGACTTAGTACATTTGTCTCTTAACCAGGACTTTGTGAAAAGCAAACGTAAAGAATTCACCAGACGGAGGGAGTATTATTTAGAAGGAACTTTTGCCATGATATTTTAGCTCATGTTGGTTAGAGTGCGCGATAAGCAGAGGCGGACGCAAGATTTTACTTAAGGGAGGGCCTTACTACTAAGAGAATAAAAATTCTCAATAGTTTCCCTCCAAAAGGAATCTGGCCAAATAAGGAAACAAGACTCTATTTGTATTAAATTATTATAATCTTTTTTTAACTAAATTATAATTTTTTAATTAAAATAAAATAAAATTGGTATAAATCTAAAATTAGTATATGAAAAACCGATAAATTGATATTATTAATTTTGTATATAAAAACTTACCACGTACTTAATTTGTATAAAAAAAATTATAAACTGATATTATTAATTTGTGACAAAAAAATCTTTAAAATTATTTGAGAAAATTTATAAATTGAAATCATTAGTTTTGTAGTCAAAAAATTCATTAAAATACACATTTCATGACTTTACTAATTCGTTTGATTAGTTTTCCACTTATATTAAATATGATAAATTAATAATATGTCAATTTTAAGTCTATAAATAATACCATTATAAATAAAGGATCTATAAATACCTTGCATGCATGTGCGGGATCCATACTAGTTTTTTTAGTAAAAGAATGTTTGGTTTTGCATTTTTTTCCCAAAAAATAATGTAAAATGTAATGCTCTTGGTGGCCTTGTTTAGAAAGTGTAGCTCCAACCATTGAGTCAGTTGAAGATTAATGCTACTAATAAGTATCAATAACAAATTATTTCTGAAATTTTGAGGGCGGCACCTACCTTCTCTTTCCCCTCTGCAAATCCGCCCCTAGCGATAAGGGTTCATTTTGGTGGTGTAATTGTGGAAGAGAGTATGTAGTAGTTGGAGGTTCATGATTTAACATTGGGTTGTTCTTTAGTAATGCAATCAAGTAGCAACATTTGAGGATTTAGGGGTTGACTTAGTGCTTAAGAAGTCGGGAATGCCATTGCAGAACATTGTGAGTGGTTGGCTACTTGTAAACGCAAGGTGTTATGATTGTTGGACAAATACCTTTTACCCAAGAATAGGGTGACTACGAGCAGCTGACCTGAAGGTCAAATTTCTTGAACTCATTGTCCTTTTTGTTACAGGCAAAGGGTTTGAGATCGAACGGAACCAATTAATGTTGGTAAAACGTGAATTTTATAAGTGAAGTAGACAAGTAGTGAAGTGAAAGCAGGATCTTTTCTCAGCCTGGTACTAGCTTCCAACATTTAGTTACTTAATGTAGATCACATAGTATAGCTTGAAGGACTTTTCTCTGTTTCAACTTTCAACTGCATGTTTCTTGAATTCTTGTATTCTTGAAACCTATATACGGCATGCTGTTTTAGTCTTTAGGCTGTCTGTCCAGGCTTCTTATTCAGGCTATTTAGTTACTTGATTAACTTTTAATAGGATCTATGGACATGGAAGAGTCTAATGAGAACAATGTTCCAGAGGAACCATCAACTCCTAATCAGCTTGAGAAATCCGGTGGATCCAAACACCACAATCCGTTTAGTGCGCTGGCATCAAAACTTTTTGATGAAAAAGTTCCATTGAAGAAAAAGGTTTGAATTTTTTATTTTCTTGTATGATTTTGCATTGTCTATTGTTTGATTGCAGTTTTAGTAAATTTTGGTTAATTTACTTTTCTTCCTTAATATCTCATCCATTTACCAAGCAACATTAACATTGGGTCCTTAACTGTTAATCATCTCTTCTCCCTTGTTATCTTACGCAAAGACAGGTTTCTTTATGAGCTGGCAAGAGAAAACTCCTTCTCTGAAATTTAATGTTACTTGAAGGATTATTGCCAAAAAGACAGTTTTTTTTTATGTGTGAATGACGTCTACACCCTCCTCCAGTCGTCCTAGTTTTATTTCTTTAGGGAACATAAGTAATATTAGGATACCATCAGCATGGAAAGACCCATTAGGGTATTGATTGATCATCATGTGTTCACAAAGAAATATTATTGCCATTCATATCATTGTTGTTCTTGTGCTTGTTGTGGTGCTACCATTTACCTCACCATTGCTTTACTTTTACCCCCTTTCTTCTAGCTCTTTTGTTTCCGCGCATGTAACTGCGAAACCCAATGGCAAGCCAAAAATCCAAAACATCTATAAAACTGCTAAGAAGAGATTCATTTATAGTTTGTTTTTCTTTTCAGTATATTCTCCTTTGTCTTTGGCCGAAAGTTGTGATCTTTCCCTCTCGTCTGTGCAAGGCCATAATGTTAATGTAGAGAGACTTGAACTTTTTTGTTTTACATTGAGCTCTCAATGTATTTCCAGCTGAAATGGATGAACCGGCTTGCAACTGTTAAAAAAGATGGAACTGTACAATTTGAAGTTCCTGCAAATATTAAAAATCCAAGCCTTCATTTGGGACCTGGAGTAAGTTATGATCATACCTCAGAAATGGAAGAACACTATTCAGCTGAGTATGAAGATCTACCTCCTATGCAAATTGTGATGCTAATTGTTGGTACCAGAGGTGATGTACAACCCTTTATCGCCATTGGGAAGCGTTTGCAGGTATTTATGTCTTATTTTCTGTCTTTGTACTTGCATGTAACTATTTGTGATATTTACTATAGAGTACTACTTTGAAATTCCTGTATCTTTTGTGGTGACGGAGGCACTAAGCTTATTAGAATTTTTCATGTATATGAAGTATTGCAATGCTGATGTATGCTATACTGTGGATTTTTTTTTTCCTATTTGAAACAAATAACATTAACAATGAATTTAGAAAATATACTCTCATGGAATTTTAGAAATTCCCCTGAAGAGCTAACTAATTTTTTTTTTTTATCAATATCTATCTTAATAGAGTTTCAGGTGCTCTAAAGCAAGTTGCTATTTTTTTTGACTACTTCTGTTGAGTGTCGTCATGGCTACAAATTCAGTTTGTGTTTTCTTGCAGGAATATGGTCACAGGGTTCGGTTAGCAACTCACCAAAATTTCAAGGAGTTCGTTTTGTCTTCTGGCTTGGAGTTCTTTCCTTTAGGAGGGGATCCAAAAGTTCTTGCTGGCTGTAAGTTATCTATGTGTCTCTTTTTAAGACTGTTGTGCTATGGCAACTTGCTGTAGGAAGGTGGAGCATGTTGAGAAGAAGTAGAGAACCTTGATGCAACTATTTACCTAGCTTAATTGGCACTGAAATTTTATTGAAAAATAGTAGGGCCTAATCAAGTTTTTTATGTACTACTGTTTCTAATAGAAGAGAGGGTGTCAGTTAAAGAACACTAGGGATATAACACCCTTCTACAAAGTGACAATGGGGAAATGGGGTTGTTGCGCATATGCAAAAGGAAAGCTAAATAATTATGCTAGCATGTCAACATATCTGCAAAAGAACAGTTCCAATTGTTGCTGGGTTGCAGCACTTGACAACAACTATACAATAGTGAATAGCCTCAAAAGGCAAAATTTGAACTCCTACACATATAAGCAACACATCACAAATACATTCGTTGTCTGTGTTTGGACTTCTTGTGCAGTTATGGGTAACTTATCAGGAAATTATCTGAAATTTATGATGGTTTAAGCACAAGGTAGCTATATCAATTAGGTGTATAACATATTACTCCATAACATGTTTCTTTTCGTCTTAGCCACTCGTTGAAATGTCGTTCTTGCATTACAATTGGCTTGGTTGCTAATTTTTTATGCTGCCTTATTTTCAACAATTTAAGGAGTCAGATTTTGTGGACACCAAAAGAACGATGTTTCTTACTAAGATTTCCTCAACTTTTTCAGAAGTAGTAAGCCAGCCAGCCAGTCTGCCTTGTAATTGGTGTTCATTAGTGAAAATGTGAAATATTGCGTTGTATATAGAAATGCCTATTCCATCTTGCTGACTAACCCACATGGAAATATTTTTGGTGTCCTGTATTCCATATTGTTGTCTAGCCCAGCATATGGCTTCTTAGATTTGAGGCAGCACCCCTAGACCCTCCCTTTCTGGAGATTTTTAAAGGGGCGTTGATGGTGTATCTTTGTTTATCAGGCCCATTAAGCTTTCAACTGCTCTTTTTTTGGTGGTGGTAGTGACGGAGGAGTGGGCTTATGTCTTTCAGTTACTGTTTCAAGAGTTAACTTGCTTGCAATATTTTCCCTATATATGGTTGCATTTTTGTCACTGTGTTGACATTTGTGCAGATATGGTGAAAAACAAGGGTTTCTTGCCTTCAGACCCATCAGAGATACCTATTCAGAGGAATCAAATAAGAGAGATTATATTTTCCTTGCTACCTGCCTGCAAGGATCCTGATCCTGAAACTCATGTTCCTTTTACTGCTGAAGCCATAATTGCGAATCCACCAGCCTATGGTTAGACTTAGATTTTTCCCCCCTCTATTGCGATACCTTTATAAATACATTCATGCATATAAAAATATACATTGATCCCGGATCTTGTTCTCAAGTAGATGTGTTAGCAAGGTAAGTCCAGCTATCCAAGATTGGCCAATTACTCTGTTGTTACTTATTAGTGTATTGGAGGCACTCAAGTACCTCTGTTAAAAACACATATAATTGTGCACTTAGGATGCCTTATTAAAATGCACCCTCTATCCTCCAACAAGAGATGACTTTGACCCCTGCTCATCCATCTTCCCTTATGACTGTCTCTAGGAGATTCAACCACCTGAGGGGAAACTGCAATGGTGACTTCATTCTTGATTTGTACTCATAACCTATGACGCTAAAAAGACTGATATCATCGGGGAATGGTGGGTGCCTGATACACCTCTGGTTTACCTTTGGAGTCTTATGGTCTGTTGATGTTCAGAGCTGAATGGCTAACTTATTAAGATTCGCATGCTTCGTCACTCTATTTTGTCAACCTTATAATGCTTTTAATTCTTTCATAGATCACTGGTTCAAATTCTATTTCAGGACATACTCATGTTGCTGAGGCACTGAAAATACCAATTCATATATTCTTTACAATGCCTTGGACGTAAGTATCTACTATCTAGTATCTACCATAATATCATTTCTGTGTTCTTAGTTTCTTACAAATTACAGGCTGCAAACACATCGATTTCTCTGTTGTTCCTTTATAGTTCACAGTTATATTTTTGACTTAGCTGGCTGAGATATGAAATTCCACGTACATATCTTTATTTGCTTGTGTCTGAGTTGTTTTAGTATCTTTATTGATAGAACAAACAAATTGTAAGGTTTGAGTTTGGGGGCTGAAAAGGTATGGATAAACACTTGTACAAAAGAAAATTTAAAAAATTGTGTTTCTTATTTGTCGTAAGTTTTTTATTCAAAGTGAAGGGGCAGCATTGTCTTGCGTTCCATTTTCAGAGATCAGTATGTGTCTTGGCTATCTAATTTGCATTCTAAGTCAAGGATGGATGAAAGTATTTCTTCCTTGCAGGCCGACTAGTGAATTTCCACATCCTCTGTCCCGTGTGAGGCAGCATGTTGCTTACAGAGTGAGTGCCAATTTCGCTAATGTTCTGATACTAACTGCAGAGTTTGGTGGCCTCTTTAAGATTAATTTATTTAAGCATATGCTTTCAGCTTTCCTACCAAGTTGTTGATGTAATGATATGGCTTGGAATACGGGACATGATAAACGAATTTAGGAAAAAGAAGCTGAAGCTGAGACCTATTACTTACTTGAGCCCTTCTTATAGCTCTCCTCTTGACATTCCGTATGGATATATTTGGAGCCCCCATCTTGTCCCCAAACCCAAAGGTCAGTGAGTTACATTTTTACCATGTTAGATCTTAATTCTATAGAGGTTGAGCAGAACTTTATAAACTTAGTTGTTCATTCCATTGTGCCTCTTATATCATTATATCTTATTCTATACCCAATCCTTGCTTCTCAGAGCAACTTAATCATAAGCCATTATCTTATATACCCTTTTCTACGTGGTGAGGCAACCCCTGCCAAACCAGCAAGTCATGGTTTAATGATTTTCTATTTCAATATTGTCTTTAACCACGCTGTAACATTGCCATCTACCTGGTAAGAAGATAATGTTATCCTTTACTTGTCTAAAAAAATTATGTTTGCTTAATTCCCGTGCTTCCTTTTGCCTACTGGGATAAAAGTGATATGGTCATTCTATAGGCACTTAAGTGTATTGTCTATATGCATAGATCTCGGCTTTATCTTTTCAGCTTGCTTTTCAGTGTAGATATATGTATTTCCCTCCAATGAGTCCTGTGTGATTCCGATTGCATTGACACCGAAGGGAAAAAAAAAAACATCATTGTGTAGAGTGCTAATATGCTTAATCCATCAGGCTGAAATTGTATGAATAATTGCCATGCAGATTGGGGACCTAAAATTGATGTAGTTGGTTTCTGTTTCCTTGATCTGGCTTCTAATTACAAACCTCCAGAAGATCTCTTGGAATGGCTTGGAAAAGGTCAAAAGCCAATTTATATTGGATTTGGAAGCCTGGTGAGCTTCCTATTCTCAAGCTCTTCAACATACTAAATCTCCATGTATTAATTTGATTGTCTATTAGCTGAGTTTCGGATTGCGCTGAGTTAAATAAAATACTGTACCATGTTCCTGATTTTAGAAGTTTTGTAGAGGTTTCCTTGGCTCTTTGGTGATACCAAAATAAAAAATGACAATTTTTCAAAAGTAATGTTGTTTATGAATGCAATATATTTATGTGTGCCTTTGTGAAATCGTAACAGCCTGTCCAAGAACCAGAGAAAATGACCAAGACCATTGTACGAGCTCTAGAACTAACTGAACAAAGAGGAATCATCAACAAAGGCTGGGGTGGTCTGGGTGAATGTACGTTGTTTTCAATATTCCTCTGTTTTTGTAAAAAACTGAAAATTATTTTTATGGTGGTCTTCCCATCGTCCTGACTCCTACACTTGCAAAGACTAAACTTAATACAACACAAATGAATATAATTATGACTGCGGCGGTATCTGCCTTATTGCCATAGGAGGTTACCTTATCTTTGAATGTTTTTGACTTTTGAACAGAGGAAATCTGTTCTGTGATTATCAATCTTGTTTAATCCTGTATTAGAAGTCCCCTTAATAGTGTCTATATTGCTTGTGAAGTTAATGAAAAAAGATGAAGGATTTACTGAGAGAAGTATCACTACAGAAATTATTCGTTTCTAAGCTATATTTTCTCGTTATTTCTTAATTTTCAGTGGCAGAACCCAAGGATTTTGTGTACTTGTTGGACAATGTTCCTCATGACTGGCTGTTCTTGCAGTGTGCGGCTGTGGTAAGACGACTTCAGTATACATTCAGACTCTAATATTCTTTTGATAATCTACATTACATCCTCTGTGGGTTAACGGCTTAATGCTATGCCATAGGGATTTGAAAGACCAGTTTTCTTTTAACTACTACTGCTTCTATTCTTATATACCCCCACCCAATTTTTCTTCCTGCCTAAAGTAGAGGGATTTCTTCTTTGCTGATTCGCAGGTGCATCATGGTGGTGCTGGTACAACCGCTGCTGGTCTCAAAGCTGCGGTAATCAGCTATTTGAATTAACATTGACCTAATCTGCTTGTTATATGTATCTGCGAGTCTATTGTCACTTACCGAGTCTTTTCAAGCAGTGTCCAACTACGATTGTGCCATTTTTTGGTGACCAACCCTTCTGGGGAGAACAAGTCCATGAAAAAGGCGTAGGTCCTTCACCTATCCCAATTGAGGATTTTTGTCTGGAGAAACTTATTTCGGCCATACGCTACATGAAAGATCCGAAGGTAGTTATGCTTCTTTATTGAGTGCTTATCTTCAACTCAATATTACATCAACATCAATATTACATCAACATTACCCTAATGCCTCAAGGCTTCCGCAAACGGCTGGGTACAGGGTTTGGATGTAGGAAGCCGTACGCCCTTATCCCTACAATGAAAATGCGACTAGAATTGCATTGATTGACTACTATCCCAATAAAAAAAAGAACATTTTATTGCCGCAATCCATTTTAACCATTTTAGCTGGCTTAACTCATCATAATCCAAAATTGAACAATAGGGACTCTTTGGCTTCAATGCAATCTACTTTCTATTCAATCAGTAAGACGACCAATTGTCTAAATAAGAACATCTTTTTGATAATGTGAAACTATCTGATGCCCTGATCCTTGATGTTACTTACTGTATGAAATGTAGGTGAAACAACGTGCCGTTGATCTGGCAAAGGAACTAGAAAATGAAGATGGGGTCACAGGAGCAGTGAACGCTTTCTACAAACAGTTTCCTCGGAAGAAAGATGAAGCAGACGACTCCGAGCCAGAGAGGCCACATAGGTCACATTTGTCTATAAGAGGTTGCTTTTTGGGTTCACAATAATTCTGGCACCTGTATTACCATATTGTGCTATAATTAACTATGGCATGGTGAAGATCCGTCAACCCTGTCGACATCTTATCATGCCGTTAGGTCACAGTTTTGTTTTCCGATGTTTGTATCTTTGTATCATAATACTGACAGAGGAAGTTATTGTATATTTATACTAATTGAAGGGTACATGCTCATCTATGACATTGTAACCTTGTTATTTGTTAATGAAGAATCTTTAGTGATACTGAACAATTATATACACATTCACCAAGTCTTGTTTGAGACGGTTGTATTCATACGGGAACAGCATATAACTATGCGGTCTTCATGGAGAAACGTATTTCTTTACTATAAACAACTCGTCATACGAATATAACCGTTATGAATATAATGGTTGTTTTGTCCTCTTTCCACAACTGTTGGATGCTCCGGTGAAAATTCATTCATGGAGGAATCCTTGGCCGAAAGGTAATACATACTCCGTCATAAATACATAGTTCATTTCTTTTTTATGTGTTTTCGTAAATTTACTCAAGACAATCTACTATCGATGTATACTAAACTTTACCAAAATGAGACCCCGTCAACTCTCAAAGCTCGGTGGTGTTCCAAACAGAGGTTAAGGTGGGTTTCGGATGCTGGATATGTTTCTTCTGCTTCTCAGAGTCTTATAATAAGTTTTGTTCTTAAGACGTTATGATACTGTTTTGTCTGGTGATCTAATTTTACTTTCTCAGCCTCTTGTAATTTCGGAGGAGCAAATTGCCAGTGTGTGAGGACGATTTCTCGTATATTCCCAGAGCATAAAGAATAACACTTCGCACATTTACAATACAGGGCATTTTGTATGCTATACTCATAGTACCATCTCTGCAATGGTGGACGACCAGTAGAAACATGGCCTTTCTCCTATACTTCTGAGGTTACTACACCAATATCTGCAGATGAATTGGTCTCGACCACAGGGATTCCTATTGTCGGAACTGAATATGTTCTCCGCCTTACCTTCATTACCAACCCATTTGTAGTATGTATGGTCGCGCCTGTCGTCATCTGAACCTGTAAGCGTATTGAGTGGAATATTATTCAATTAGTAACCAGTATAACTTAGCCATAAATTTTTCTAAAAAATTCGACATTTTTATTATTTAACAGTACATTGACTATTTATGGTGATACTAAATACTAATACTTTTTTTTCTCTCCTATTTTTTTTTGTTCTTTAACATTACTCCTATTTCACATGTTGATGGTATTGTCTGAATTCTGTTAGCCGGCCGCAAATCATTATTTTACTGCATATTAGTTTATCCCAGAAATCTGAAAAGCATGGTTTTTGCCTTTCTGCAATGGACCCTTCTAATGGTTTTTGCCTTTCTCATAGTATAATGGTGAAAGATAGAGCAGATGTCTTACAGGAGGTGCATCAGGCGCCAAATGAAAGTCGAATCGCCGGACAAGCATAGCCAATGCTACCACGTTCTGCATATATTTGATTGGATTACAGGTAAAACTTGATCTTGCATAAACGAAAGACAGGCCAAATATCGGACTTAAATATGGCAAGGGAATGTTATATTACCTCATACGAAGCAAACATGTCTCCTATACATTTCCGAGGACCACCACCAAATGGTACATACCTGTCACCGTGAATTGGGAAAGAAAACAAGTAGCACCAGTTACGAACAACAAATAAATCAATATATATAAGATTATTACTTCTATTTTACTGCTTTTCGAGGATCACTAAAGTAATAATAGAAACATACTTAAATTCTTGGTTGGTCTCATTCGGTGAAGGCCCATCGAGTGGCCATCTTTCAGGATTGAATTTCTCGACATCCTCCCAGAGACTTGGACCGCGATGCAGGTTCCAGACTGAGATGAAAATGTCTTCATTTCTGCAGCATTAAATTTTCCTCAAGATCAGAATACCAAATGAGGAACAAATCAAAGAAATATGATGTAGAAATGCAATATAAAGTACATGTACAAAGAAAAACAGCTTAATTAAGACGTATCACCATGATAATCAACAAGATGCACGTGTAAGCTAGCTTAACTAATTGTCATCGAGTGGTCATTCATGACCTGGGTTTAAAATTATATTCCATTCAGCACCAAAATTACCTTTGTATCCCTCTATACACACAATAAAGATCATCAACAAAGTACTGAAAATACTAACTTTCGTATTGGATATGATCCAAGTATGTCTTCCTGAAGAGAACGACGAATTAATACAGGGGGCTGCGGGTAAAGCCTCAAAGACTGCATATAAAATATACAAGAAAAAGGTTAGGTCAGAAAAGCAGAACCAATCAGAAGAACATAAGACAGACATGAAAAGTTCTTACCTCGCTGATTACTCGACTTGAGTATTTAAGGTTCTTCAAGTCCTCAATTGTTGGAAACCTATCTCCCAAAACCATGTCCACCTATGAATAGGCAGTTCATGTGTAAGTCCTTCATCTAACATTCAGTAGAACACTCGATATCCTTTCCATGATAGGGACAGGGTATCAGAGAGACAAAGCGGACAAAATTACCTCATTTTGAAGCTTTGACATAACTTCGGGGTTCTGGAGAGGGAAAAAAGAAGATTGTATCGTAAATTTTGGTAACTTATAATGCAAGCACCAAGTGCTGTAGACAGGAATTGGTAGCAAACGCAATAACTTCAAGATGATATATAAATGTCCATTGACGACTTAAATAGCAACTATTGATCCAAACTAAGGAAAGAGTACTAAGACAAACAACAAGAACTAGGTACTCTGCTAATAACTGTTAAAAATCAAAATCGTATACCTGAGACAGGAGATAGAAAGTCCATGTCAGTACAGCTGCTGACGTTTCATGACCAGCAATTAGTAGCGTCATTAAATCATCACGAAGCTGCTTACTGGAAACCTACACAGAAGTCAGCAACAGTTTTAAAAATTTAACTCTTCTCTTCATAAACATTTAACACAGCTCCTTATGGATTAAGACTCGGTACGTCATCTCCTGATGCCAGCAGAAAATGGAGAATACTAGGGTCTTGTTCATTCATGTACTCCTCGTGAAATTGCAGCTCTTCTTCTTCTACCATCCTCTGCATGTGTACGTAAGTAGACACATTAAGAGCTATTATGATTTAAACATAATAAAAGCTTACTCAAGATAAATCATACACTTACCTTGCAGCTTGCTACCAGATCATTCAGCACATCATTTATCAGCTTGAGTGCTGCGTTGACTTTTTTCAGTCTAGGGGATATGTCTTTCCAAATAGGTATCTCCCAGACGGGGATTGGTGCCGTACTTCGTTTCTCTGCTTCTCTCAAAACTGTATATACAGCCTGGTCTAGGAAAAGATATAAAGCTAATTTAATACTACTACTTATATTGAGGTATAACAAAATAGACAAGCAAAGTAGATTGAAAAGTCAACATACATCGACAATGCCGGTATCATTTGTTAAAGAATCAAAATCATAGTTAAATACAGCTTTTCCAATAATGTCCAGTGTTAAACGTGAAAAAAGCGACTCCATTTCCACTGATTCTCCATTTGATGCAGCAGTGTCTAACTTCTTGCAAAGCCTATCGGTGGCTTGGCTAAAGAGGTTAATCATGGCTGTTACAAACTGAAAAAGAATATTAGTGTCCTACACAAAGGAGTATAGCTTCCCAAGAATTTAGTATACCCAGCAAATTTGGAAAGAGAAGTACACTCTTGAACATAAACAAAGATAGTACTCCGTATTGATTATTGAAGTTTTAGAAACACAACTACCTTCAGATGTAATGCAGGGACTATAGCACGCCTTCGGATACGCCATATCTCCCCATCAGCTGGTATGAGACCCTTTCCCATCACGAAATCCAGAATCTCAGCTAAGATACCCTGGTCAAGGAATTAGAATAAAGGTCTCAAACTTTCAACTTATACTGTTATCAACTGTCCTGCATGGTTGTAAATTTTTTCAGAAGAGGGGAAATGAAAACTGTTGACTGCTTTGCAATATTGCTTACCTTAGAGTATGACTTAGAGTTGTCCTTCAAGATGTGCTTTACAATCTTAGGATCAGAAACAATAAGAAATGACTGCAACAGTGTCAAAATATCGTGTGTTATACACTTGCTCAGCTGATCATAGCAACTGGAATTTGAACTTAGGAAGTGAGTGCAAAAGGAAGAACGATGTGAATGCATTCAAGAGCAATGGATGTCATAACCAACCTTTGGACCAAAGTTGAGCCGGAATATTCCACCATAAGTCAGGTATAGCTCATACAAGGGCAAAAAGAAGGCTTCACTTTGAATGGCAGCGATATCCCCCTTCGCCTCGGGAATCCTAGAGAACTTTTCAAAGTCTTCAAAAGGCTTGAATATAAAGTCCAAAATGGATGGAGGCAATCCCAATTTTGAAAGGTTGTTTTTAAGTGTCAGAGGAGAGCTGCATAAAAGAAGAAAGAGCAACGAAAAGTTAGAAAACTAATAGGTTAGTAGGTTAATCTCATACGCATTAACATGTTAGAAATGAAATATACAAAGAGTCATACAAAGTAAGGAGCAAGACAAGTTAACAGAACAAGATTGTAAAGTTAGTTGCGTAGGAAATCAGAACAAGATTAATTCAAAGTCTTAGTGTGAACAGTTCACCAAAGTTTCTATCCAAGTATAAAGATGGCTGGTTCAAAGTATACTACAAAAATTAAAGTTGTCTTACTCAGATGAGCGGCGAGTTGATCTTATACAACATAACGTCATTGACTTGAGAACTTAAAGAGAGTGCTCATCTCGTGCTCAGGAGACGCCAAGCTTTCACTTAAATGTTCACAAATCACAATCACATATCTTGTTTCGTGCAAGCATATTCAGATCGCCAGATAATGTTCAAATGCATGTTCTGATGTAGATTAAGAATTTTTTTTTTTCTTCTGATAAGGTAAGAAAACTAGATTGATCCTCTAGAGTAGGACCAACCTATCTCATCCTTTCGAATGAGTTAGGTAAGTTGAAGCCACCGGCTTTCAAAGTTCAAACCACCTCGATAGATTAAGAATGTTTGGTTGCACTTGTTAGTTATTCCCCCAACGAAGGGGAGAAAAGAGAGTTAAAAGGAGAAGAGTGTAGGTGACTACTATGGTGTTTACATAGGCTTACGCAGGACAATGATCACTACATCGTCAACAACAACACTACCTCAATGCCTCAAAGGTTCCTGCCAATGGTGGGGTAAGCATGTTGGATATACGCAGCGTACTACGCTAATAGCATACTTCACAATAAAAAGAAGCAACCAATTTAAAGTATTGTTTTTCTTAATTCCATCATAATCCAAAACCAAATAATCAAGGGTCTTTGACTATATTGGAAATGGAAACGAACAATGGTCGCAACATCAATAGAATGGATCCTAGTGCATTATAATGAAGATTACCTCCCACCAATCCACCATGCCTCCCTTCCTCATTTTACAACTCCTATATCCTTATCTCTACTAGTGAGAATCTGACTACATTGGATATAACTCCAACCAAATTTACCATTAGTGAACTGCTCACCACAGCTAAAAGATAGCTCCCTTTTTCGACAACCGAGTTCCTTAACTGAATTCATTGGGAAATTCCAGCATTTAACAACCACAAACAAGTATCAGCATTCATGTTTCCAAGTGATGAGTAATCCAGATAAAATATCACCTAATAACTAATAAGTTATACCCTTAATTTCAATCAAATTACGAACATTAACAACCATAAAACACATCACAAAATTCACACACATAGAAGCTATCTAAATTAATTGGGCAACAGGCATTAGTGCATTACCTAGATTGCTTTACAGTGAATTCACCAGAAGCAATCTTAGCAGACAACTCGGCACGCCGCTTTGCCTCCTCACTCCCTTCAACACTCTTCCCTCCACTATCAACCGGGTCGGGTCTAGACCCATTTGATGAAGAACAAGTAATCAAGCTCCAATTACATCCACCTGCAAACCCCATCAAAAACCCACGAAAAATACACACATTTAGCATCAAACAATAACAACCCACGTCAAATTCAACACAAAAAATCAAAACTTGTGCAAAAAACACATAAAACCCACAAAAAATACACACATTTAGCACCAAACAATAACAACCCACATCAAATTCAACACAAAAGATCAAAACTTTATGCAATATGACAACTAAAAAACATAAATTTAGCATCAAATTCAACAAAAGATCAGAAATTTAAGCCAAAAAAAAACATATAAAACAACTCACCATTTGATGATTTAAGAGGAAAAGATGAAGAAAAAGATGGAAATTTAAGAGAATTGTTTGGTTTAGGCTGCTTCAGTTGAAGATTAAGAGATTGAGATGATGAGAATGAAGGGGAAAGGAGAGCTGAAACGTGGGAAGCCATGAAAGTACAGAGAATTAAGCTAAGTTAAGGAAGAAGATGAAATTAAAAAAGGGTTTTTTTGGTAACACATATGGAATTGTGTGTATGTGAATTACTTGGAGGTTGATTAAGGAATGGTTGTGTATAGATAACGTCAGATTTTTTTAATGGTTATGACTGACACTTGCAATCAATTTGTACCTGAAATAAACTGATTTGTACGGTGTTTTTTTGCATAATCTCAAGGAATTCCTGAGATTATATGTAGTAAACTAGTAATTGTATTTGTAGTTGGCTTCTCCAAAAAAAAAAAAAAAAAAAAAAAAAAAAAAAAAATTGGTATTTTCTGATTGGACATTTTGCTCGAAATATCTAATTTATCTAGAAATCTTTAAGAGGCCATAAAACGTGTTTATGGGCTCGGAAAGTGTCCATTTTTTTTTTCCAAATCAATCCTCTTTCTGACTTGAAAAAGAAAATTGTCCAGTTTTCATATTACCAAAAGTTTCGTATTTTGTTTGGTTAGGCAAAATGACGGTACATAAACCAAAATACCAAACCTAATGAATGCTTCTAGTCTCAGTGATCCCATGAGAAATAAGTTTGTACCAATTGACAACGATGGAACTCCCCAAATCTAGGGTGACCGTTGCTTAGGCAAAAGAACCGACATTGCCATGGTCGCAAAAAACCAACGAGGAACTGTTATAGCATGACCTAACCAACCACCCGGGTTTGTATTCCAGTAAGCTGCACTTCCCATAGAAGCCGTCACAATTGTTTTGTTTGGTGACAGACTCACTCTCACAAGCAACACCAAGACCGGTGATGAAACTGTGAACCGTGAATAAAAGTTAAAATTAAACTGACGGAAGTAATCACGGTTTTCTATTAGACAATATGAGGTGTGGAATCCTAAATCAACGTACCAAAAATCCATACAATAATAATACAAGAACAAGAATTACATAAAATCTATCCCTAGTAAAAACGTAAACATCTCGGTTTCAAAGGTTCTATTTTTGGCAGGTTACACTAAAACAACAGTTTCCTGCACTAAGAACTCTCCTGCTTACTGATGTAGAGAGAATGCTATTCACTTCTTCCACAACTTAACCCACTCTACAATGGCATCGGCAGCTTGACCATACACGGAATTTTTGTCCGTCCCAAACTTTTCATTGACCATTTTTGCGATCTCCAACATACAATCCTCGGCTTTCACTGCTTCGGGTGGGAATTTGATGGACTCAAAGAAGGGGACGACATCTTCCATCAACTTGACACCTTCCCACTCTTTCTTCAAGCTCTCAACAGCATCACCTCTCTCCTCCCTCCAAACATACGGCAACCCAGTTTTAACTCCTATCTTTAGGTGATCACAGACCACCTTGGCGCACAAGCCAGTGAAGACATCCTCCATGGTTTCCCACCGAAATTTTCCTTCATTAGTCAATTTTAAACCTGGGAATAAGGCAGGGCCAAGTAGTTCACGGTTGAAACCCATGTTGGCCCCGCTTACAGGCATCATGGCGTTGGTTGGTACAGTCATGACAGCATCTACGTATTTAGTGTTTCTCTGTGCGGGTTTGAGAGCTTGAGTTGGAGCATCCAAGTCGGCAAAGTTGAGCCAAAGCCCACATGAGAGAGCACAAGGCACGCCTTCTCGCATACTAAATGGATATCCACGGACAAAGTCAGCTCCCTTGCGAAATGGGTCATAGAGGGTGTTGAAGAAGAAGGGGGTTGCAGGAGTCCCAAGGTTGTTGAGATGTTGGGCCACGGCATCTACTTGGACTCCCTTATCGTCTTTGGCTGGGATGCAATCATGGTCCAGTGAGATAATATATTTCTTTTTAGAGACAAGATAGCCATAGTAGCGACATGAATAGCCAGAGAAAAGCTTGGTGGTCAATGAAGATCCCACCTCCTTGTCTATATCAGCCTTGGTAATTATTTCCACGTTGTTAAAGCCATCCGGAATCGTTAGATCACCCTTCAGATCAGGGTCTTGTACTATGATTAAGTGGAAGCGGGAGAATATCGGTTTCCATGCATTCAGAAAGGATGTAAGATCAGATTGCAAAGCACCAATCACAATGTCCACCTCATCATCTTTGATACAGAACTGAGCCATTTTCGTAGCTAAACAATTAAATTTCTAAGGGTTGACAGAGAAGATCAGGCAACTACAGAATCAGAAAATTTATTCAGCTTCCTGAGCATCCTGAAAGCATAATTCAACATGTATCAAAATAAAACCAACTCATTGCATATAAAACACTACACGTGTGAAAGACGTCACAACCTTGAGGTCAAATGTGCACTTATGGCTATCCAAACAAACGAAATATTTCAAAGGAAAATGGCATTTGGCCTAATTATCCCCCTATCCTTCATTTCCTTCCATCTCGCCACCCCCCTAATACTCTTGTTATTGATTATAGGTTTGATTGTAAAAAAAATTGGGTTAGGAATGAGGATAAAGAGGCAGCAAGGGCATTTTCCTTCCAACAAGAACGTTGGAAAATTTTGATTTCGCTAGCAAGAGGGAAAAACAGTTGCCTCCATTTAACTAGAAGCAGATGAAGTAACCGAACAACGGAAATCTATCCCCTCCCTTTCCTTCCTTCCATCCAAGCATATCGGGAAAAGCACCCCAAATGCAGACATCAAATTCTCAAAACTAACAATGTCCCAAGCCGACAGGTTATACAGCAAGATCATAGCCCTCAAAAGGAACGAGTTTGAATCCCCTCCTCCTTTCTCCATTTCCTTCTATTTCTTTTCAAGGGTCGGGATTTCATCCTAAAACGATCTAGCAGTCCTAATCCAAATTTCAGGGGTAGAGATTTTATCCTAGAATATGATCTAACAGTCCTAATCCAATTTCAGGGTAGAGATTTCAACCGATTTAACAGTCCTAATCCAAAATGAACAAGGTTTTCAAGCAAGATCATAAAGCTCAAACAAAACACACATCTTTGAAATTCCACTACATAGAAAAAAAAAAACAGTACACCACCCGATTCGACTCCGAATTCATAAACCTGAAGTAGCTATCAAAGTATCAATAACCCTAGATCCAATCCCATTAACATCTCATTGCTATAAAACACCAACAATTGTACAACAACTAGAAGCAATTTAACAACAAGAACGATTAATTAATATCATTAACTATCGCATTTTCCAGAAATCAATACCATATAAAACACATCTAAATGAAGCAAATACAATGCTACAAAAAAAAAGAAAAGTAAAATGTAGTGTAAAATTCACGCAATTGATGTTCGATTATATGTTAAATTTCGGTAAATGGATGGATTGGTGTAATTGAGAAAACCCTAATTTAACAATTAAAAAAATTAACATTAATCATTGATGAAAGAAAAATAAAGGAGAAAGAAAAAGGAAGGGAGAGAGGGGCGTACGATAGCAGGAAGAGATGAAGGTAAATGATACAGTAAACATTAGTGTGATATTTTGTGAACGCTTATATTTTGTCCGTTAGCTTATTTTGCGCGCACCATTTTTCAATCTCCGTCAATTGCGGTTCCTCTCCCGTGTAGATATTCAATTCGTAGGAGTATTATAAATAGTTTCAAGTGCAAAATTGCGCGGGTTTGCTTCTTAAAATTGTTATAAAATATATTGAATTAAATATATGTTATTTATATAAAAATACAAATTGTATCTTATATTTGTATTGATATATTCTTTCACTAATCTTAAGTTCACAGATTTTTACCGTAACTTTGGACTGAATTATTTATTATTTAGTTTAAAATATGAATTATTCATTATTCATTCACGTTTACGTACAAAATATAAACATAAACATTTACCGACAAAATATGGAGGTTTTCCATAAATTAATTTAAGACAAACGTACAATTGCCCATGAAAATGGGTAATGATTTTTTTTTATCTTTTTTTTTTTTGGTTTCCCAAGTTGAAGAAATTATAAATCTGAAACATTCATTGTTACTTTACAAAAATATTCATGTGTTCGATTTTTAATAATAAAAAAATATTTTTTTTCCTGAATTTTTCAGCAAATATAAATTTAATTTGTATCAGGAAATGAAGAATTTCTGATTTTTATTCTCTTCATTTTTACCGTAAATAATTGTAACATTTTTTGTTTACCTTTTTTATTTTTTTCCTTAATTTTAAGTGGCGGGGACATTTTTTATTTCCTGAAAATAACAATTTATGATTATTCCTTCATTTTCAAATGTTCATAAAAAAAATCGAATCTTGTACACATCTTAAAGGAAAATATTTCCTGAAATTGAACATTTACCCAAAACTACTACTTTCCCAATTTATTTGAAGATGTACTGAGTAGTGACCTTGATCATTTAGAAACTGGAATATCATCTTTTATTAAAATTTTAATTATTAAATTTTATATTATAATTATTAAATGATTAAATTTCTGTAAAATGAAATATCATCATTTGTGTAAAACTAATTGCACAAAATGAACGTACGACAGTTGTAAATGTGGGCCAATAAAAAATGTAGATGTGTTGATGACGTGACTTCACAGAATTGCTTTAAATGTTTTTTTATTTATATAGATAAGATTATAAATTGAAGAGATAAAAAAGTAAAATAAAATAAAACTGCTAGTTTATTTCTCTAATGTTATTTCAGGAAGCTTTTTATTTCAACTAGGCTACTCACCAAAACTACTCTAATTGTTTATATCTTTTAGTCACTATTTCATAAAATAAGGGGTTTTATTTTTCTAAAATTGTAGATTTCAGAAAGACAGTCATTAAAAAAAAAAACTTCATTTTCTGCTGTCGGTCAAAGTTTCTTGAACGAATAAATGTTGACAAGTCGTAACTCCGATATAAGATGTTAGAAAAACACGATCTTATTTTCAAATTGAAAATCTCGTAAAAACGCTACACTTAGGAAAAAATTGCGGCTTTTCAATCTCATAACTTAGTGATTGACTAATCAAACGTATTTTTGACAAAAGTAGGGTACTTGGGGGGAAAAAGGCAAACATCAATCAAAGTTAGCTGGTGTGGGTGGTAAGAACTTTCATCTCTTAAACAAGTGGCCAGAGGGTCGATTCCTAACTCTTGCGAATGAAAAAGCCAAACTTGGGAGGGGTCAACCCATTAAACTGCCTTCAGTACCCCAAACCCAAAGAGATTGCCGATACCTTATTTGCTTTGTCAAAGAGAGCCCATATCTTTTATTTTCTTCCTAACAATGGAAGATAATGTTTATAAGTTTCACCAACTATACGACCTGTTGGAAAGGAGACCAGGATTAACATCGTGAGAGTTTGACCCAAAACGGAAAATATCTTACTATTATGAACCGTGAGCACTAATGTAGCAAGGGCTCACTAAGGGATATCAGCGCCTCCACTAACAAACACTGAGAGCTACTTGAATTTTGCGCACTCGACCTCAACGAGAGACTAGAGAGCCATCAAACCTTGTAAGTTGTGTGTCTATTAGGGTACTCAAGAGTTGTTCATAGACCGTCTCATTCATTAAACTTGACCTATCCGTCCCCCAAAATAAATAGGTACACTTACAAACAAGACACCTCTTATGAAATTACAAAAACCTAATCCACTTAAACCGTCTTAAACTCGCTAATCAGTCTACCAAAAATTCAATAAGAACACAGGGCAAGTCCATACATTTCCCCGTTAATTTGAATTAAGCTCCAGATGTGCTGCATTATCCCAAAATTTCCTTTAGTTTGAGCTCAGATCGACTCGGTTATAAGTCAAAGTAAACCCTTTGTCCGCAAGAAGTCATGCATTGAAGCCAAAAGTTAAGTGGGGCTCGGCACAATTTATCCTTTCCGTTAGATGACGTCTTTCATTATAATGTCATTGTACATTGTATATATAATATGCTCTTATGCAATAATAATTACACTATCTTTGACAAGGTCAGTCTTCTGTCATACTCAATACAGCTGATTCTCATGCAAATTCATGCTCAAATTCAATTCGTATGTACCGAGTATCATTTTACCTTATTCCAATTGTAATTTTATTGAATTGATTACTAAATTTAGGGATGGCATGAAATTGATGATTTGATTCTAGCCAATTGACCAATCGTCTTTCTTTTATCGATCCTTCCATTTCATTTATATTGTCCTACTTTTATTCTCGGATGTTTTAAGGGAATGTGATAAAATAACAATTTTACCGCTTGTGATAACAAAAATGAAAACTTAATTAAATTAGGGGTAATATTAGATGTTCATATTTTTTTCGTTACTAAATCTAAGAGTACGATAATTTTGGGATAAATATAGAGGACAAGGGATAATAAAAATAGGATAAAGGGAGTATTAGTTTTATGATATCGGGATACCCAAAATCTGACCTTAGCTTAGTTGGTAGAGCGAAGGACTGTCTATAGACTCAATACTTGTATAAACCGATATCGTTAGGTGTGTTTGGATGGGAGGAGTTGGAGGGAAAGGGAGGGGAGGAATTTGGAGGGATGAGAAATCCGTTGTTTGGTTAGCAAAATAGAGACGGAGGGATTTGGAGGTCCTCCGTTTCCCTCCTCCAAGCCAAATTATTTCCCGTTCAAAATAGGAAAAATTTAGAGGGAAAATGACCACCTCCATTCTCCCTCCCTTTCCCTTCCCTCCTCTCCCTTTCGCTTCTTTTTTGCTATCCAAACAAGGCTTTAAAGGTCACTGGTTTGAATCCGGCAGGTCAGATTTGTAAATCAATTAAGGGGTTGTGTTACTGAGCCAAAAATTAATGTGAGTTTGATGATAATGAAGCAAGCATTAGCTCAATAATTAAGGGCTTAGTGGTCTAATGTATGTTGATTTTAGTCACGTTTGTCTGTTTTATGTATGGAACATGTTCGGTTGAAATGCAGCTTAAGGAATAAATTTTAGGCTTAGATATATAGGTCAGTTGGCTCGGCTCAACCTGCGTTAATCCTACTCTCCGACACGGTGTCGTGTCTGACACATGTTGACGTGTCGGACACGGCTAATTTGGGTGAATTTTCCTATTTTGTTGTCTAAATGGAAGTGTCGAGGTGACACGTCAGTTAAGTGATGTGTCAGAGTAACATAGGGCTCAACCGCTGGCACGGTATGATACCTTGGAGTCTTGGACCACGGTTCAAGTTCTGTACTCTATATGTGATCTGAAAGCGGATATTTCCGTCTTAAAAGAGATCAACTGGTCAAAGTAAATGAAGGGTTGGATACCGAGAACCTAAGAGGGGGAGGGGGTGAATTAGGTGCTCCTTTTTAAAAAATAACTTATCTTCTAAACTTAATCCATATTGTTGTAAGGGAGTCTAGAAGATAGTCGAAGTGATGGAGAAAAAGCAGTAAGCAACAGTCGTAGAAACTGATACAGATTCGTCTTAGCAAATGGAGTAGTAGCTACTTTACGAATGTAACAGTGGATGCGATTGTTACGAAGGAACAATAACAGCAATAAAAACAGAATAAAAGTTGCAGCGGAATAAAAGCGATAAAAATACAGCGGTTTTGAATTGGTTCGACCAACACTCTAAGGGCCTACGTCCAATCTTCTTTTAT